>JANGFH010000084.1:0-32068 GCA_025758715.1 Glaciozyma martinii | reverse complement strand
ATGGAGTTCAACCACGCCATCAACTATGTCAACAAGATCAAGAACCGGTTCACCAAGGATCCCGAGACGTACAAGACTTTCTTGGAGATCCTGCAGACGTACCAGAAGGAGACGCGACCGATTCAAGAGGTGCGTTTGGCTCTGGCTGGCTGGGAGGATGGGAGGCTAATCAGCGCTGCGCAGGTCTACACTCAAGTCACCGCCCTCTTCCACTCTGCCCCAGATCTCCTCGACGAGTTCAAGGCGTTCCTCCCCGACACGACCGACCAAGGAGCTGCCGCGAGCTCGAGTGCTGCACTCGGGCAGGGGCAGAAGAAGAAGGAGGCGGCCAAGGTGCGCGACGATTCGAGGCCGGCCGTGCAGCGCAAGCCCGTGGTCGAGGAGAAGAAGAAGCGCGCTGCACCTGGGATGGGCGAGCGAGCCAAGGTGTGTTCCTCTGTCTCTCCCGCTCGCCGACTGGGCAGCTAACTCTGGGAACGACAGGCAAAGCGTGCCAAGACCTCTCACGCCCTCAACGCCGAATCCCCTCCCCCCGCCGCCGCTCCCACCAAAGCCGACCGCGCCGCCGCCCTCTCGGAACCCGCCCCTCTCTCCTCGTACCACTCGCAGCCCTACGGCGCTCCTCCCCCCGGTTTCCCCGGTGCTCCCCGCATGCAGTCCGCCTACGACTCGTACCTCGCCAACCACCGCACTCCTGCGCTGGTCCAGAGCGACGAGTTTGGGTTCTTCGACCGCGTCAAGAAGTACCTCGACGACCGAGCGGCCTACACCGAGTTCCTCAAGCTCCTCAACCTCTTTACGCAGGAGATCATCGACGTCAGTACCCTCCTCGAGAAGAGCTTGCTCTTTATTGGAGGGAGCGACGAGCTCGTTGGAGCGTTCAAGGACCTCGTGGGGTGGGATCCGGTCAAAGATGGGAGGATCGCGGGCGAGGACTGGATCATCGATAACGAGCCCGTGCTCGAGCGGCCAAAGGTCGAGCTGCACATCATGAAGGCGTTTGGACCTAGCTACCGCAAGCTCCCCGATTCGGTTCGTCCTTCTCTCCGTTCTGCGAAGGAGTGTAGGCGCTGATGAGCTTGGATGAAACGCAGGAGATCGACCTCGCCTGCTCAGGCCGCGACGCGCTCGAATGGTCCGTCCTCAACGACGAATGGGTCGCCTTTGCCACATGGGCTTCCGAGGGTTCCGGCGCGCACAGGAAGAACGTCTACGAGGACGCGCTGTACAACTCGGAGCAGGAGCGGCACTGGTACTCGTTCCAGATCGAGTCGAACCTTCGCGTCATCCACCACCTCGAACCGATCGCGGCGCGGATCGCGCAGATGGGGAGCGAGGAGCGAGCGAGCTTTAGGCTCGAGGAGGGGTTGGGAGGGGAGAGTCCGAGCGTGTATGAGCGGGTGATTCGGAAGATTTGGGGCAAGGATCAAGGCTGGGAGATTTTGAGGGCTTTGGAGGACAACCCGTGCGTGGCGGTGCCGATCGTGCTGTCGAGGTTGAAGCAGAAGGATGAGGAGTGGAAGAGGGCGGAGCGCGAGTGGAACAAGGTCTGGAGGGAGGTGGTGCGTTCGGTTCATCTTCGTCGGACGTCTTGCGAGTGCTGACCTTTCGTACGAACGCAGGACGCCAAGAACTTCTATCGCGCACTCGACCACCAAGCGATCCCGTTCAAGGCGATCGACAAGAAGATCTCGACGACGTCCAAGTCGCTCACGACCGAGATTGAGACGCTCCGCCGCGACAAGCAGCAGAAGCGGTTCGACCTGGACGGAACGACCCCTCTTCGCCCTCTGCACCAATTCGAACTCGGCATGACGGACCGCGACGTCCTCTTTGACGTCCTCAAGCTCTCCTTCTCCTTCCTCGACCGCGACCAGTCGGGCACGTCGGCTCCCGAACGAGCGCGCGTCGAAGCGTTCCTCCGCCTCTTCGTTCCTCTCCTCTTTGGCGTCCCCCATTCCGACATGGAGGCCAACCTCGCTCATTCGGACGAGACGCCCGACGTCGAAGAGGACGAGGTCGAATCGGAGCTCGAGGGCGGAACGAGCGACGGGGAGAGCAGCGCGTTTGGAGGAGGGCAAAGGAATGGGATCAACAAGAAGGGCGGAGCGGCCGACTTGCGCAAGAGGCTGTTGACGCACGCGGCGACGACGGCTGCGAGGGGAGGAGCGATCAGGTCGGCGTCGAGGGCCAACTCGCCTGTCGGAGGAGAGGACGGAGTCGTCCCTGCTGTCGGCGTGTTGGGCGAGCAGACGTGGATTCAGCTCAACGCTGCCAAGGAGGGCGACATGGTGGACGACGAGCCGCTCCCGCCGAGGAGGTTCAACTTTTTCGCCAATGCGACCTTCTACTGCCTCGTTCGCATCATCCACGTGCGTTCCCTTCGTTCCTGCGCTCAGAGTGCTCGGCTAACCCTGCTCTGGGATCGCAGACGCTCTACCACCGCCTCTCCGACTTCAAGCAGCTCTGCGCGAAGCAAGCTGCCGACCACAAGCGTCGTCTCAGTCCTCTCGGCGTCCAACTCGGTCTCTCGATGCCCGTCCCAATCATCGACGAGGGTGACAACCCCGCCGAGCACTACTACGAGCACGCCCTCGACCTCGCCGAGAAGCTGTTCGACGGCGACCTCGATCAGCAGACGTACGAGGAGCACTTGAGGTACATGGGAGGCGTCAAGGCGTACCCGCTCTTCACGATCGACAAGCTCATTCAGACGGTCATCAAGCACGTGCGTCTTCGTTCCCTCTCCTCCTCCAGCGACGCGTTCCTGACGCCTCTTCCCCGCGCAGATCCACACGATCAACGGCGATTTCAAGTGCCAGGACCTCGTCACGCTGCTCGAGAAGGATCGCGCGAGGGTGTACACGACGCCGAGGCAGCAGATCGCCTACCGGATGGAGGCCGAGACGCTCATCGGTGCAGAGGAGAACCTCTACCGTCTCGAATGGGTGCGTTCTCTTCGCCGTTCCTCCCGTTTGGAGCATTTGCTGACCTGGCTTTTGATTCGCAGATCCCCGAATCGAAGGCTCTTGCGATCCAGCTCCTCGGCAAGGAGGACCTCACGCTCGACGACGCGTACGGCTCCGAGGCAAAGATGCACGAGAGCTGGGTCGCTTCCTTTGCCCTCACGTCGGCGACGGAGGGGATCGGAGCACAAGTCAAGGCGCCGTTGCTCAAGAGGTTCGTTTCGACTCGCTGCTCCCGTCGTAAAGCGTGCGCTGACCTCTTTCGTCGCAGGAACCGCATGCTCTCTGCCGCTGAGGATCCTCAGGAGTTTGACCTCGCCCCGGGACTCGAGGCAAAGGTCAACGACGATAGCTACCAGCTCAGCTTCGTCGCCAACACCGAGTGCGTTCTCCTCTCCCTCGCGCCGAGTTCATGACTTGACGCAATTCCTTCGCAGGGATTACCTCCATCGCCGACGACCCGTCGATCCCGAAGCGGATTCGATGACGGTGCCGGTGGAGGAGAAGCGGAAGAAGCGGTTCGACAAGTGGCTCGAGACGGCGACGGCGGCGCGAGGGGAACTGGAGGAGATGCGGATGGAGTTTTGAAGGGCGTTAGGGTGTTTTCTTAGATTGTTCTTTCGTAATCCCAGGATGGGTTGTTCCTGTGCTTTTTGATGGGGGAGGAGAGAACCAGCTGCCTGGGAGAGAAGATGGGACCGGGACCGGGGGAGACGTGGAAGCTCGTTCGATTCCAGTCCTGCTGGCACCGACCTCGCCATACCCCATAGTGATACATACAACCCTTCTAAAAACAGCGCGAAGGTCGTTAGGAATGTCGCAACACGCGGGCCGTTGCTCACCTCACCTAGAACACCGGGACGTCGACGACCTCGGAGAACCGAACGCCGCAGACTTTGCGATGGTTCTTGAAGTCGTTCTTCTGGCATACCCTGCATGCGAAGAGGAACTGGGTTAGCTGATTCCGTTCGTGGGGTGAAGAACTCACGAAGAGCAATAGGCGACCATCCGGTTGATGCCCTTGCAGCGACTGCAAAAGGAGAGTTTCGTGTTGCGTTCTGCCTCCGAGAGAGCATCAGCAAAGAGAACGAAGAGAACAGCGGGAGCTCAAGAACGTACCCGACTTGAAGCAGATCTCACAAGTGTACTCGTCCTCGAGCGCATCAATCGCTTCGCGAGCCTTGACCATCGCCTCGACTTGAGCGGGAGGCAGCCCCGACGCGAGCAGTCCCTCGCCGTAGACTTTGGAAACGCTGCTCCCAGCGGGATTCCTCTTGAGTCCCAAATCTCGGTGGGGGAGGTTACCAGCGAGAGCGCCGCAGATCCACTTGCAGGCGAGGATTGCGAAGGTATGTCGCTCGAGCAGCATCTCCTCCTGGAAAGCTCGGACAGCGCGATGGCGTGGAAGAGATCCTTCGGGGTCGTCGAGACCGAACCGCTTGTCCCAGACCTTGCAGGGAATGCGGCGGTACAGGTTACAGGCCTGTGCGGGGGGGATCAGCGGGGAGAGAGACGCTGGGAAGGAGCTTGGGCGACGAACTTGGCGCAATCGGCTTCCGCCTCTGGCAGGATCTTGTACAGCAGCAGCAGAAAGGCGGAACCATCTCCAGCGCACAGCGGCTTGGTCGTGAAGTCGGGACACTGCAGCCTGCTGCTCGAGTGGACGCCATGAGCGACGACGGCGTACGAGATCCCCTTCCTAAACATCTCCTCCCGCTCCTTGACCTCCATAAAGCTCCATTTGGCCAACTGGATGTTGCCGAACGACCATTCGGGGACCTCGTCGAGCGGAGTTCCATCCTCCTCCGCCCAGCGCGCGAACGCCTTTGCCTCGGACGAGTTGCGGCTTTGCTCGCCGGCGACGAACCAGCTAGCCACTTCGGCGATGAGAGCATAGAGGTTCTTGCGCTTGTGTTCCCGCAGAACGAGTCGCTCCTCCGAGAGTTCGAACAGACTGAGGGACGGAGGAGGGCTTGCACACGTCCTCCGGCTTGGCGTAACTGTCCGCGAGGTAGTTGGTCCATGTCGTATCCCAGGCTTCGAGGTCGAGGGGCCGATTGGAGTGCAGCGCGTCGTCGAAGCCGGGGTTGTCGGTGAGAGAGAGGGTAGGTGGTAGAGGCGTTGCGACTGGCGGGGCGGGAGGAGGCGCGGCAGCACCTGGACGTACCCTGCGCGTCGTTTTACGGCCACGAGCCATCAGTACTGTAGGCTGAGGAAGGAGCGGAGGGGAGGAAAGGGAGAAGACGCGGTCTCGCAAATTGATTCCTCGGGCTCCGCCGCCAGCTTCGACGCGACGATCCTCTCCTTCTGCTTGGAGCGCAGGGCTGCCCAGACTGGCAGCACGATCTCAGAGCGTCGAGACGTTGGGACCGACCCCAGGCCCAACGACGGCGAGCCTATTGAGAGACACGGTCTCTGACCTTTCTCGCTTCGCGACCTCCAACCTCAGTCCTGTCCGATACGAAGCGCGCCGGTGTTGCAGAGTGAAAGATATGTGGTGCAAACAAAGACGAGAGGGGGAGTAGGAGGAGCTCGGGGGGGAATCTATGGAGAGAGGACTGCGAGCGCGAGAGGGGATCAGTTGGGTCTCGAGCTCACGAAGAACGAAGAGGACGTACGCATTTACTTCTCGGCGGGGGGAGCGACGGATCCAGTGGTGGGGAGACCCATGTAGACCTTGAACGAGTCTGTGAGGAGAAGGGGACGTCAGGAGAGCTCTTTGACGTACTAGCGAAAGGGTGCTCACCGTACAAGAGCCACTGGAGGGCAGTGAGGGTACCGATCATGACCTGCAAGCGAGGAAGCGTCAGTTCCTACATCCCGGGGCTCCACAAAGGCCAAACGCACGATACGGGTTCCGAGTCCTCCCCAAAGTCCAGCGAATCCGATCTCGCTGTACTGCAATCGAGAAGCGGGTCAGAAAGGTCCGGGAGACGCGTCGAGAAAGAGAGCGTACGATGGAGCCGACAGTGGGAGCGGGGACACCAGCCTTGGCGGGGGCGTTGAGCTTGGAGACCTGCGCGAGTCGTCAGCAAAGTCCTCGTTCGGCGTGCGCGAGCGAAGGACGAACCATGGTATCGGCAGGGTGGGAGACGACGGCGCAGAAGACACCAGCAATGTAACCAGCGGCGGCGGAGACTCCGAGCTGCTCGAGCTTGTTGTACGAGTCCTTGGGCTTTCCGAGCTGCTTGTAGATCTGGGCGACAGTGGCCTGGGGGAGAGTCGGGCGTCAGTGGGCGGCTCTCCGCACGATGCGAGCGCTCGAACGCACCTCGAAAGACCAGAACTTCATCATGGTGTAGGGAATCTGGCGACCCCAGAGGGAGGGGAGGGACTTGAAGAGGCTGGTGGGAGAACGGGGGTCAGCGTGGGCCTTGAGGGAGGGCAGAGGGAACGCACGCTCCAGCACCATCCTTGGCGACGACAGTGTTGAGTCCAGAGACGACACCGTTGGCGAAAGGAGGGAAGGTGGTCTGCATGCGGACCTTGACGGTCTCCATCTGTTAGGCGCGCGCGTGTCAGTTCTGGCTCTCGTAGCAAGCGGGTCCTTGGCGCCGTGCTTGGCGCTGTGAACGAGAGAAGGGATGTACGGGAACGAGGGCCATGTCGGCGAAGAACTCAGCAGAGGCGGATCCGGCGAGGAAGATGGCGTCCTTGTACTTGATGGCGTTCTCGGGTCCAGCGATGTCGGCGTAGGTCTTCTTGAAGTACTCGTAAAGACCGTACTTGGCGGCTCCCTGCATGGAGTATCCGAGGAGTGTGGGTCCAACACCAGTGCTGAGGGGAGGACGAGCCGTCAGTGCGATTCGGGTGCGGGGGAGCGGCAGACACGAACTAAAGACCACGGATTCCTCCCTCGGACTTCATGATCTTCGACCATCCATCCATGTTGGACTTGTAGAGGTTCTTGTCGACCTGCGCGCGAAGAAAAAAGGAAGCCTCGGCGTCAGCGGCAGTCCCCTCTCCCTCCCATCTCGCGTGCTCCCTCGTTTCCTACTCTAAACAGCACGGAAAACGCACCTGCTTGCGGCACTTGACGAGATCCAGAGGAGTGACGAGAGCGTGGGTGGTTCCGCAGGCGATAACTCCACCGAGGGCGCAGGTGTAGTAGTACTGGGGCGAGTAGAGGGCGATCTTGCCGCTGTTTCCACCGGCGGCCGACTGGATCTTGGCAGCATCCTTGTGGAGCTCTGCAGGATGGTGAAAGGGAGAGGCGGAAGGGACGAGATAGTGCGGACGGAGGGGGGAGAGGTGATTGGTGGGGAGGGAGATTTCTCGTCAGCTACGTGCGCCGGCGAGGGCGGCGAGGGACATCAACAAACCCTTGGAGACGGCCGACTTGACAGACTCGAGCTTGGTGCCAGCGGTCTGGAGGAAATGGGGACAACGTCAGAGATCCGTTTGAGATGGGGGAGGAGGACGGGACTCACGCCCTCGAGCTCCTTGGCCTTCGACTTGGCGTCTGCGAGAGGAAGAGGTACACGTCGTCAGCTCCTGTCCTCCTGGCGAGCCGCCCATCTCCGCTATCGCTGCCGGGGTTGCTCCCCCGGATAGAGACTTGAAAAAAAGACGTACCGTCCAACACGGAGGCGGTGACGCCTCCGAGGGAGAAGGAGGGAACGAAGCTAGCGGGGCTGCTGCTGCCAAGGATGTTGGAGAAGAGTCCGACGTTCATTTTGAGAGGGAGGAGGTGGGGGGGGAAAGAGACCTTCGTCAAGGCGCTCGAGCCGTTGGTTCCGCCCTACCCGAGTTCTCCCTTGCAGTTTCTGGTTTCTCCTTGTCTTCTCTCCCGGGCGCTCTAAACGTGCTCAGACTGCTTGTGGTATCCTCTGAAGTGATCCTGCTTTACCTGGAGGGGATCCTGAGCTCCCTGTTCAACCAGATTCATTCTCTCCGCGGCTCACGTCTTGCCTGGTTCTCCTGGGTCCCTGCGATTCGGAACAAGGTCCTGGCGCTTCAAAGGGAGCGCTGGGAAGGTGCTTCGATTGCTTCCAGCCGAGGGCGCTGTCCTGGGGAGAGACGGAGCAGGCTCCCTCGCAGTGAGCCCTCCTCGGCGTGGACGTCTCGCTCGTGCTGCTTTGCCTTTGCTCCAAGCCCCCGAATTTGGGTACGTCTGGACCTGAAATCTTCCACCTGTTCCTGGCGAGGTTCCTAGTGAGAACGGTCGACCAGCTCGTGACGGAGAGCTGACCTTGCGACTCCTTCGCACAGGGTCGAGCTCACGCCTTGCAGGCTCTCTGCTCGGTTCTAGCCTTCGTTCCACCAGATCCCATTCGCGTGGAGTATCTCAACATTCTGGCGCTCAGCGCTCCGCGTGCAGTTGTCAAGAACCGCACCGCTGCGAAGCCACCCTCGCTCGCTCGTTTCCGTTCCTCTCTGTCTCCCTCGCTCAGCGGGACCAGTTTCAAGCTCTCCCCACGGCCACCTCTGTTTAGGGCAGTACTTGAAGATCCGCCTTGGAAGAAGCTTCCCGGACACCTCCCTCGAACGACGGACCCTCTCACTGCCCAACCGAGGCGAACGGAGCTGCTGCCCTTGTCTTCACGCGCTGTCCTTTGTCAAATTCCCTCCGACCCTGGCCCCCCCGGCACGGAGGTGCCATTCAGCGCGGAGACTATCTCACCCTCGTGTGACTAGCAGGCGACTGCCGGACGACCCAGCTCAGTGCCCGAATTTCACCTTCCTCCTCCCCTCGCTCGCGGGGGGACCAAACGGAAGGTGGAGGGCCGGGAGGGTCGCACAGACTGTTCTTCTTCTTTCTGTTTGCTGGAGGAGGTTGGCCGTCTGGGGAGGGGGGAGGGAGGGACCTGAGACGAGAGGGGGAGGAGGTTTTTTCTTTCGGCGAGATGGGACGCCAGATGGAGGACTAGGCGGGGCTGTCTTGACGCTAGCAGTGCAACTGTTCGCTCAATAAAGACATCCTCGAACGAGCAACGGAAGAGAGAACGAGAGGACCACCGCCGACGACGTCGACTGCTCGACCTCGTTCTTCCTCCGAAGTCCTCTCCCAGCGCACGCACGCACCAGAGCCCTCCAGTACCATACGGGCTAAATTCCACCCTTCCCCACAACCCCATCCAATCTCTAGCGATCCACCTCTCCAAACACGAGATCCCTGCGCGCCGAATCGACCCATCAGCTCCCTCTCCCCCACTCAAGAGAAAAAAAACGACTCACATGGTTCCGATAATAGCGACCATGTCGGGAAGGAACGCATGACGGGACATGAAGTCCGCTCCAGCGAGATGGGCGAACCCAGGCGCGCGGATCTTGCAGCGGTAAGGCTTGTGAGAACCGTCGCTGACGAGGTAGACACTGTGCGCGGGGGAATCAGTTTCAGTCGAGCGAGGGAGGGGGGAGAACGTACCCCATCTCTCCCTTGGGGGCTTCGATCGCCGAGTAGGTCTCGCCTGCGTTGAGAGTTAGCTCTCGGTCGGAGAGAGAGGGGAAGGCGACGAACCAGGAGGAACCGAGTAACCCTCGCTGAACAGCTTAAAGTGGTGAATCAAGCTCTCCATCGACCTGCTCACGCGCATCAGCTCCCGCGCTCTCCACCACGAAAGAGGAAGAACGCACTCCTTCATGCTCGCCCTCGGCGGGGGAACGATCTTGTGATCGTCGACCTTGATCTGACCGGGAGGCATCTTGTCGAGGCACTGGTTGATGATGCGAAGACTCTGGCGGAACTCCTCGACGCGGCAGAGGTACCGATCGTAGCAGTCACCGTTCTTGCCGACGGGCACGTCAAACTCGACTTGGTCGTATGCGTCGTAGGGAGCGACCTTTCTGCGAGTCGGGGAGTCATGCGTTAGCTCCCTGCTCGAAGAGAGAGGAAGGAGGGAAGGGACGAACCGAATGTCCCAAGGGATTCCCGAACCACGAAGCATGACGCCCGAGAACGAGTAGTCCAACGCCTGCTGCGCCGTCACCAATCCGACGCCAACGGTCCTCTGCTTCCAGATCCTGTTCTCGGTCAAGAGCTCCTCAAACTCGTCGACGCGCCCACTGAACGCCGTCGCCCACTTGTAGATGTCCTCCATCAAGCCGTGGGGGAGATCAAAGGCGACTCCTCCGGGGCGAACGTAGGCGGCGTGGAGACGGGCACCGGAGACGCGCTCGTAGAACTCCATGAGCTTCTCTCGCTCTTCGAAGCCCCAAAGAAAGGGGGTGAGGGCTCCGACGTCTGCGCGAGGGGTTAGAGAGGGCGAGCGCGGTCAGGGGGAGGGACTTACCCATGGCGTGGGTGAGGACGGCCATGAGATGGTTGAGGACGCGAGTGATCTCGCCAAAGAGGGTTCGGATCCACTTGGCTCGCTCGGGGACCTCTGCGGACGTGAAGAAGGCTGTTAGTGTCGTTCTTGCGGGTTGGCGACGCGGGTGTGGCTTCAGCGAGAGTTCTGAAAGCGATGTGCCACACGTACTCGTCGCGATTGTCGCCTGCGGAGGCAGGCGAAATCCAAGACGAGAGCGGTTCGCAGTTCGTTTCCAGCCGGGATCGCTGCCAGTTCGCTAGTTGACGTTCCTTGAGCTTCACGGCGTAAGATGTGGCAGGCTGAAGACGGGTTGCTCATGACCGATCTCCAGCGTCCATCGTGCCAAACACAGGGAACGCAAGGAGAAATCGCTGAGTTGGTCCTGTCCCCTCCCCTCCCCAAAGATCGGCAGCTCGGCCCTCCTTCCTCCCAGTCCAGCGGGGTAGCGAATTCTCCTCTCTAGCCAGCTATGTCTCGCCGCCTAAGCCACTGCGCCAGAAACTGAGCGAGGGGAGAGGTGGGATCCCCGCCGACTTCCACCGTCTCGCGTCGCCTTGCGAGCTCGCTGGGAACACCCGCATCGAGGCAGAGCGAATTCACACCGAATCCTCGACACGGCCGTCCGCAAAGGGACGGCATGGGCGAAGAGTGTGGTCCGAGACGTTCCCCTCGATGCTACCCCGCCTTCGTCTCCGTTCGGCCTTTGCGGGCTAAGGTTCGTCCAACCTACGCTCAACCCTCCTCCAGCACGCTCCTGATACTGGTGATCAAGAGCACACGGCAAGCGGGCGCGCACCAAGAGACCCCGCACTCTACCCTCAGCTCCCTCCGCCCCTCCCTCCCTCTTCCCTCCCCAAGCCCAGCAACACAAACGCCGACTCACCAATGTTCAAGAGCTTCTCCACCGCGCGCGAGTAACACAGCTCGTTCGTCATCATCGAGACATAGTCGAGTCGATCGAAGTAAGGGAGCGCCTGAGTGTACGTCTTGTACTCGATGAGCTTCTCCGTTCCACGGTGGAGGAGTCCGACGTGAGGATCGGCGCGGAGGATCTCCTCGCCGTTGAGCTCGAGGATGAGTCGGAGGACACCGTGAGCGGCGGGGTGCTGAGGTCTGCAAGCGAGAGGGGATCGAAGTCAGCTGGGGCTTCCCTCGCGCGCTGCCACCGTCTCGGAAGGCCCCTTGATCCTCCCTAGGTCTCTTCCAGGCCTGTAATCCCTGCTCCCAGCCTTTTGCACCCTCGAGATCGAAACGAGAGACCCACCCGAAGTTGACTGCAAGTTGAGAATCGCCATCAGCTCCCGTTCCCTGCCCAGCCCAGTCGCCCGCCAGAGTACGCACCCGTGAAGTGCCTCATCGTTCCACTCTTGCCTCCATCCCGCTCGGCGAGGATCTCGGCGGCGGTCTGGTTGTGGAGCTCTTCGACCGTGGCGTGCCCGACTTGCGGAGGATGGCGGGCGCGGTCAGGTGTAGCCTCGGTAGCGAGGGCACGGGCGAGAAGAGGAGTAGGTCGCACTAGGCGCGCAACCGAAGAACGAAGCATAATGAGGGGGCGTAGGGTGGTTGAGCAGCCAATGCGTGAGCGGGCGAAGTGGTGGCGGCGCTGAGAAACTCAAACTTGGGCAGCCCACCTAGTTCTTGGAGGCTCCTTTCGTGTCTGGTTGCTCTCCTACCCTCTGCTCCCTCTGCCGCCGAGACGGCTCTGCTCTCTTGAATGGCGCCAAAGACTCTGAAGTCGCCAAAGGAAAAGTTCACGACCAGTCACGGCCTGCCAGACGAGAATCCGTTCGCGTCAGGTCCTCCCAAACGCGCTCCCCCGGCGAGGAAGCAGAACATCGTCCGTAGCGGCAACGCTGGCAACTCTGGAACGACCATCAAGCCCGTTCTTGCCCCTGGAGAAGTCGCTCCTCCTCCGCCTCTCTTTCGTGCGTCTTCGGCGTCTCCTCCCCGTGCGCTTTGCTGACGGTCGAATGCAGCCGCGGGGTACAAGACCCCACTCTCTCTGCTTACGGAACGCTGTCAGAAATCGGGATGGGATAAGCCCAGCGTCGACCCCAAGAGGGCACCGTCGGGGCTGTGGACGGCGAGCGTCACGCTTCGGCGGAAGAACGCAAAGACAAACGTCTCCGAGACGGTCTACATGCGGCCTCCGCCTGATCCGTCGCCCATCTGCGTCGAAAAGGCTACTGCGATGGAAGCCAAGTGCGTTCCTTCCCCCTCTCTCGCTCGTTCTTTGACTAACGCCACTCTGAAGGCACTTTTCGGCTGTCCATGCCCTCTTTCGCTTCGCCAACAACCTCCGACTGAACCTTCAGCTTCCTCCTCAAACTCGGGGTGCGTCTTACTTCCTCCTTGCTAGCAAACGAAGCTCAACTGTCCTCCCAACAGACTACTGGGCCGCCCTCGAAGCCGAGAAAGCCGCATCGCCACCCAACAAGGCCTGGCTCTGGAGCATCACTCCTTTTGAAACCGCCGCCGCCGCCCCCATTCACAACCCTCCTCCCTCCGCTCCTTCCTCCGCCCCCTCCTCGCACCCCAACTCGTCCTCCACAACCCCCTTCTCCTCGGCCGTCTCCTCCCGCGCCCCCACTCCCTCCTCCGGCCCTCCTCCTCTCTCAAAATGGTGGCGCGAAGCTCCAGAAGTCCGCATGCCGACCGCACTGCGCGATCTCGTCGAAGAGACGATCAGGAGCATGATGACCGTCTTCCCTACCGCGCTCGACTCGTTCGACGACCCCACTCCTCCCTCGGCAGCAGACGACCATCTCCTCGCCGAACTCACCGCCACAGGATTCCGACGCGGGCACGTCCTCTCGGCACTCTCCTACGTCCATTCCGCCCATTCCTCCATCGCGGCAGGATCCTCGGACCCCCTCCTCCTCTCCATCGCCCAGCTCCCACTTCGCCTCGCAGTACTAGAGTACCTCCACCTCCATACCCCCGAAGAAGACCTCCCCGCCTCGTTCCGCACCTCTCGACCTCCAGACGCGACGGCTCGAATCGCCACGTCCAAGGATTCCGACGCGCTGGCGACGACGTGGAAAGTTGAGGCGTTGGCGAGAGAGACGGGGATCCCGATTGAGGCGGTTGAGAGGGCTTGGGAGGAGACGGGGGGACGAGAGGGGGTTGTGGTGGAGGTTTGCGTGAGGCGGTTGGTCGGGTGGAGGGAGGGGGAATTGAGTGATGAGAGGGTTCTGAAGGGGGTCGAGGGGGATCGGGAAGGGGTTGAGGAAAGGAGGGAGGACGAGATGCTGGGGTTGGAGGGAATGTTTGGAGGGAGGATGCGAAGGACGGAGGAAGGCGTCGAGATTGTCGTCTCGCACCCTCCAGCACGAAAAGGTCGACCTTCACCTCGCGTCCTCGACACCGTCACTCTTCGAATCATCTTCCACCCTCACTCCTCCTACCCCTCTCCTTCCCACCCCACCGACTCACTCGAAACTCCCCACCTCCCGACTTACTACGTCCATTCCCCAACTCTCCCAGCCTACATTCGTCTCCACCTCACAGCCCTCATTGCCTCTCGCTTCACCCACCCAGATCACGAGCACTGGCTCGACCTCGTTCGAGCAGGCTACGGCGGCGTCATCAACGAGATGGCTTCCTTCCTCTCGGAAGTCTGGGAGAACGCGATCGAGAACCCCCCGGACTCGCGCGAAGTCCTCTCCCTCCTCCATGGGCCCAAATTGGCGCCTGCGATGGTGGTGGCGAGTGGGGGGCCGGGAGAGAGGAAGAAGGAGACGAGGAGGAAGGCGTACAGGGCGCCTCCGACGCCGGCGCAGCATGAGGGGTTGAGGAGGCATGGAGAGGCGAATAGGCTCAAGAAGGGGTATCGCGAGATGGAGGCGGTGAGGGAGAAGTTGCCGGCGTGGGGGATGAGGGAGGAGATTGTCGAGCTCGTTCGAAACAATCGCGTGGTGATTGTCAGCGGAGAGACTGGGTCGGGCAAGACGACGCAGGGTACGACTCTCCTTCCTTTCGAGTCGAGGAGGAGATGCTGATGATCTTGCTCGTGACAGTCCCTTCCTTTGTCCTCGACGACGCCATTGCGCGAGGTCAAGGAGCCTCAATCAACATCGTCGTGACCCAGCCTCGTCGAGTCTCCGCCATCGGCGTAGCGACGCGCGTCGGCGCCGAACGGCTCGAGGACATCAACGATCCCAACTCGCGCTTTCTGATCGGGTACGCTATTCGGGGAGAGCGCAAGGCGAGTAGGGATACGCGGATCCTGTTCTGCACCACTGGAGTCATCCTCTCGCGCTTGTCGAGGGGTGGGGATCCGGATTTGGACGACGTTTCTCATATCTTCATTGATGAGGTGAGTAGTGGCGAGAGCGACGAGGGAGCTGGACTGATGAGCGCGATAGGTGCACGAACGGTCGGTCGATTCGGATTTCTTGCTGCTCGAGTTGCGCGACATCCTCAAGAGGAACAAGAAGATTAAGGTCATCCTCGTGCGTTCTTGACTTGCTGCGTGGGGCGAGCAGCGACTGACTCGGACTTCTAGATGTCGGCGACGATCAACCAGGCTCAGTTCTCCAACTACTACGGTGGCGCGCCTTGCATCGAGATCCCCGGGTTCGTCCCTCGCTCCCTCGTTCCTACTATCTTCTAACGCGCTCTCGCAGATTCACCCACCCCGTCCAAGATCACTACCTCGAGGAGATCCTCCCCCATCTCCACGGCTACCAGCCCTCATCCAAGCCAGCAAAGAAGGCGACGCAGGTTCAGCTCGACCGGATGCGGGACAGCTTCATCTCGCGCGGAGTTGAGAACGAGCGGACGCTCATGGCGCTCGAGGCTCTCACTCGGTCGGAGCGGATCGATTTTGGGTGGGTCTCGCTTCTCGAGCGAGTTAGGATCGTGCTGATCCTTGTTCGCAGACTCGTTGGAGCGGTCGTGGCGCACTGCTTGGAGCGATCAAAGGGAACTGCTGGCGGGATCCTCGTCTTCATGCCAGGAGGTACGTCGACTTCCTCTCCTCGTGTACCGGCATCGCTGACATCGCATCCAGTCTTTGAGATCAAGCAAGCGATCGAGGCGATTCGCTCCGCCACCCCCGCGTCAGACCGCCTCGAGATCTTCCCCCTCCACGCCAACCTCTCCTCCCAAGAACAGACCTCCGTCTTCCGACCCGTCAAGCCCGGATTCCGCAAGTGTGTCGTCGCGACCAACGTCGCCGAAACTTCCATCACGATCGACGGGATCGTCTTCGTGGTGGACTGTGGACGCGTCAAGGAGAACACGTTCGATCCCGAGACGGGGATCGTCAAGCTCGTCGAGACTTGGACTTCGAAGGCGGCGTCGAGGCAGCGGAGGGGTCGTGCTGGTCGAACGAGGCCGGGAGAATGCTTCAGTGAGCTCTCACAGGCTTTGGCTGGCGTTTTGGACTGATTCCTCTCCGCTTTGTAGAGCTCTTTACGCACTACACGGAGGAGACGGTCATGAACCCGCACCCAACTCCCGAGATCGTTCGGATCCCACTGTGCGTACTACATCTCTCATTTCCTGACAGCTCTGACGGCTTCTTCTCTCAGCGAGATGCTTTGCCTTCAGATCAAGGCGATGCGCGAGGACGAAGACGTCAAGACGTTCCTCGGAAAGGCTCTCGACCCTCCCGACGTTCGTGCGATCGACTCGGCGTGGGAGACGCTTCGACTTCTGGGAGCGATCGAGGAGGAGGGAGGAACGGCGGCGAAGTTGACTCCTCTTGGAGCTCATTTGGTGCGTTGTTCAGTCGGTTTGAGCGAGAAAGACGCTGACGATTCCTGCTTCTTTCGCAGGCGATGATTCCTGTCGATCTGCGACTCGGCAAGGTGGGTTTCGACGATGGCTTATACTTCCAGGCCACCACTCATTCCCTCCTCGCAGATGCTCGTATTGGCTGCCATCTTCCGCTGCCTCGATCCCGTTCGTCTAGTCTGGTGTTCGTAGGGGTCAACCGCTAACCTCGCTTCGCAGATTCTCACTGTCGTCGCCCTTCTCTCAAGCAAGCCCTTCTTTCTCAACCCCATGGAACGTCGCGAAGAAGCCAAGAAGTGCGTCGAATGCCCTTGCGCGTGGCTCCTTGCTGACCTCTCCTCCCAGAGCCCGCTCGATGTTCTACACGTCTCGCTCCGATCTCCTCAGCGACGTCAAGGCTTTCGAAGCTTGTCTCGCTGCTCGGAGTCGCTCGAATGCAGACCTTCGAATGTTTGCAGAAGACGTGAGCTCCACCCCTCTGCAAAGATCTCTCTCGCTGACGTCTCCCCACAGAACTTCATCTCCCTCTCGACGTTCCGCGACGTGGTCAACCTCCGCAACGAGTACTTGACGGCACTGTCGGACGTCGGTTTCGTCCCCTTCCGCGCCTCCTCCTCCGCTCCTGCCTTCAACGAGAATGCAGAGAAAGAGAACCTCCTCAAGGCCATCATCTTTGCGGGAACCGGACGCCTCGTCAAGGTCAAGCTTCCGCCGGCGGTTTTCGACAAGGGCATCTCTGGAACCATCGAGCGCGATCGTCTTTCGAAGGAAGTCAAGTACTTTGAGAAGGATGGTACGCGGATTGCTCTTCGCCGAATGCTTTCTCCTGCTGATCGCTCGCATCCCCAGGTCGCGTGTTCCTCCACCCTGGATCGCTCCTCTTCACCGAGAACCGCTTCGCAACGCCCTTCATGACCTACTTCTCAAAGTGGGTCACGACGAAGCCGTTCCTGAAGGACGTGACCGAGGTACGGCCATTTCGCGTGCAGCTTGGATCGACCCTCGCTGACTTGCTCTCAGGTTCCGCTCTACGGCGTACTCCTCTTCGGAGCCAAGGTCAACATCGACCTTCAGCGCGGCTTGACCGTCGGGCAAGACGGGTGGGTCATGATGCGAGCATGGCCCCGCATTGGAGTCCTCGTCAACTCGCTGCGGAGGTTGTTCGACGCGGATCTCGAGGCGAATCTGGAGGAGCCTTCTTTCCAAGGTTCGTTCACCGCTCTCCTCTCCCTTGATTCACTGCTGACTTTGGGCGCAGGGAACGCTTCGCCTGTCGTCAAGGCGATGCTCGCACTGTTAGAGCGAGACGGGGGAATGTACTAGAACACGGAGAGGTGCACCGTCGTGGACGGTTAGACATCGTCGTTGCAGGAATGGTCCCTCCTCTCCTCTCCCCACTCCTCTGCTCCCCAACCCATCGACTCATGCGGCGAAACGAGCCTTCGCACTTCGCAGCTCCCACTCGGTGCCTAAGCCACCGCCGCCGTTGATGCCTGTCCGCTCGCCTCGGCGTCGTTGGCGAGGTTCGCGTTGAGCTTCTTCTGTCCATCAGCGAGAGCGGCGGACTGGTCCGCGCCTTGAGCTTGCTTGATGAGGTTGACTTGGACTGCAACGAGGGATCAGCGACCTTCGACGGAGATCCTTGAAGGGGATGCGCACTCAGGCAGGTGAGTTTGAGGACCTTGGAGAATGGGGATTAGCGAGGCAGCGAGGGTGAGATTGCGAAGCGCGCACCTTGTTCTTGGTCTTGCCATTCTGAAGCGCCGTCGCAGCGTCCCCACTCGCAGCGTCAATCTACACATCGAACATCAGCTCCCCATCTCTGCCCCAGTCGAGAAATACGCACCTGAGGGTTGAACAACTCCGTTTCGGCGGATTCAGCAGTCGAGCGGAATGCAGCGAGGTTCTCCAGGTCGTCCTGCGAGACGGTCGCGAGGTCGACGTTGGCGAAAGGTGCGCGGCAAACGGCGTCGGCCTGCGCTTGAGGGGTACCGGCGGTTCCATCGCTGCGTCGGAGCCAGGTCAGCGTGAGCTCGAAAGCAGGGGTGCGAGAGGGTGAGGAGGAAGAAGGGGAACTGGACTCGGGAAAGAGGAGATTTACGCACGAGATCTGTCCATTGGCGTAGTCAAGAGGAGGGAAGACGCTACCTCCACTTGCGACAACCTCCGTTGCGGCGACCGCAGGAGCAGCGACGTCCGGAGTCTCGACCTCAGGAACAGCAGCGGCGACGTTCGCATTGCCAGCGTTCGAGCCGCCAGTGACACCGACAGAGGCTTGTCCCCTTGCCTCGGCGTCGTTGGCGAGGTTGGCGTCGAGCTTCTTCTGCCCATCGGCGAGGGCGGCGGATTGGTTGGCGCCTTGCGCTTGCTTGATGAGGTTGACTTGGACTGCAACGAGGGATCAGCGACCATCGACGGAGATCCTTGAAGGGGATGCGCACTCAGGCAGGTGAGTTTGAGGACCTTGGAGAGCGGAGATTAGCGAGGCAGCGAGGGTGAGGTTGCGAAGCGCGCACCTTGTTCTTGATTTTGCCATTCTGAAGCGCCGTCGCAGCGTCCCCACTCGCAGCGTCAATCTACACATCGAACATCAGCTCCCCATCTCTGCCCCAGTCGAGAAATACGCACCTGAGGGTTGAACAACTCCGTTTCGGCGGATTCAGCAGCCGAGCGGAACGTAGCGAGGTTCTTCAGGTCTTCCTGCGAGACGGTCGAGAGATCGACATTGGCGAACGGCGCACGGCAGACGGCGTCGGCTTCCTCCTGGGCAGAACCGGCGGTTCCATCGCTGTAATCGAGGCAAGTCAGCTCGAGATCGAAAGAGAAGAGGGGTGCGTGCGAGGTGATTGAGGAGAGGATAGAGGAGAAAAGTACGTACGAGATCTGTCCGTCGGTGTAGTCGAGAGGAATGAACAGCGTAGCGCGCCTGGTGATTTCGCTAGAAAGCCTCCGCTTCCCGAACGACGTGCGGCGAAAGCGTCCCGTCGGGGACTTGTGAGAGTGCGCGAGCGCCGTGGAGAGGAGAGCGAGGAGGATGAGATTGGGACGCATGGCTGAGTCGAGGACGAGGAGTGACCGGCACTGAAGAAGAGAGGCTGAAAGGAATGGAGGAGACCGGCTCAAAAGTTCTGTGTGCGAAGACCGTTAGCACCACGCACGCCAGGAGGGACAAGGAGAACGTACCTCGTCCTGCGAGATGTGGAAGTGGAATGAAGAAGAGAAAGCCGAGAGAGCAGAACTTTGAGCAGGAGGTCGGAGACTCGCAGTGAGAAAGGGGGAGCAGATCGGTTGCGAAGGAGCGGCGGGCGGACCGCGACACTGACCCTCGCAGAGAGGAGGAACAACGAACCGCTCCGCTCAGTGCCCGCCGGGAGAAGCGGGAGAGTGGGGGCTAACCAAAACAGCGCGAGAGGGGAAAGCCGAATGTCGCATCACAAGAAAAAAAAGCAGCAAAATCCCTTCGCCAGCAACCTCGCTCAAGCTTCGCCTTCCGATCCGCGCAACGCTTCGGCGTGCCTGAGGATGTGCCTCCATTCTACAGACCTCGATCAGCTCCTCCTCCACGAGCGCGCAGTTCGAAGAACTCACCTTCGTCCGCGAGAGCCGTCGCCAAGATGAGCTCGGCCTCGATGGCGAACTTCTGCTCGTCGCTGGGTCAGCTACATACGTCGAGGAGAAGAGAAGGAGCGCACGGAGTTGATGAGGAGCTGCCCGTGCTTCTTCTCCGACCACGGCGAACGCTTCCAAACCGCCACGACCTCGCCCTTCCCATCAAAGCACTGCGCGTCTCATCAGCTCGCACTCCCTTCGCAGTCGACCTCGCCCCGAGAGAGAGAGAGAGAAAACGCACGGTGAACGTCAGGTCAAAGTGGCTCTTGGGCAACTGCTTCCACCTAAAGCTCCCTCCCTCGAACCCCTGGAACGAGCGGCTTCCTCCCTCCTCCTTCCTCAGAAGCGTCGCCGTGCCATCGGGGCGAACGACCGTAAAGTCTCCGTGGCGGCTGGGCTTCTTAATGTGGACGACGAGGGCTCCCGCGCGCGTGTGGCGATGCAGAGTGAGTGAGTAGGAGGAGGGGCGAGGGTGCGTGAGGTGGTAGCTGCGTCGAAGGATTCAGCGAGCGCGCGAGGGGATCGGAGGAGGGACTCACTGGACCGGAGTCTTGTAAGGACCCGTGATGAGGTCCTCCTCGGGCTCGTCGGCAGCGTAGATGTGGAACGAGATTGGTCGGCCGCCGGTGAGGAGTCCTGCTCGCACGCGTTAGCTCGTTGGGTCGATTCGACTGGCGCGGAGGACGAACCGGGGTCCACTTCGATCTCCTCGTCCTCTCCGAGCAGCGGGAACTCGAGCAGCGGGGTTGGGAGGGGGAGGGGAGCCTCAGGTCGAGCGTCCTTGGTGCTGGTCATCGGTCCGATTTTTGGGGAGAAGAAAAGCGAGAGCGAAGTTCCGAGCGAGGCGCCTTGGCTGAAATAAGGGTCCAAAAGAAGGAGTAGGAAAGCAGTGCCTTCGCAAAAGAAAGCCAGCATGAGTAGAGGTTAACAAGAGCGCTGTTTGTCTGCGGTGGGAAGGAGAAGCAGGAGCAGGCAGGACAGAGCTAAAGAAGTCGAGTTGTGGGTCAAGAGCAGTGGAGGAACAAGGCGGGCAGTCCCTCGCCACCAGCAGGCAAACCACCACCGCAAGAACGATCCAAACAAACTGCTTCCGTACAAGAATACCCGCAAGAAACAACAGCGCCAACCGCTCTACACCAGCACCTCCTCCTCGTCGCACCTCCTCCTACTCGTCGTCCAAACCGAGTGTTCCGTCGATAAACACCAACGCCCCGTTGCGCGTCTGTAGACACTCTCTCGTCAGCTCTTCCCTCCCACCCACACACTGCCCTAGAACGCACCTGCACGACATCCTTGACGTCCAAATCCCCCGGTCCGACCTTCCAGCTGTCCCCCTCTGCGCGCATGCTCACCACCTCCCCATCCATCGTCTCCCACTCGCCCTCTCCCTCAACCTTGTCCGCAACGACGTGCCTCCGGACCCAGCGCTCCAAGTACGCCTTGCGTGCGTCTTCCTCCTCCCGACTCGAAGCGTAGGTCGTGATCTCGCCGTTCGGGCCCACAGGAGGAGCGCCGAGGTGGGGCTTGCGTCCTAGGGCTATGATGGCAGAGTTGATGGGGACGAAGAGGGTCGTTTGGTGTCCTGAGGAGGCGAGGAGAGGGGCGACCGAGGCAGAGTCGCGTGCGTAGTCGAAGAAGATCGTTGCGCGAGTGTCCTAGGCGAGGGGTTAGCGAGGAACTGAGGTGGATAAGCTACGAAGAACGTACCTGGGCGAGAGAGTCATAAAGCGTTGGCCCAAGACCAGTGGCGAACTCGGATCGCATAGGGACGAACGGGAGCTGGGCTGGGTGGGCGGTTGCGCTTGTCACTGCGACGAGTGCTGCTGAGAGGAGACACTTGGTCCACGAGGGCATGGCTTGGAGTTGTCGCTTTGGTGCGGGAAGAGGTTGCTCGACCTCAACAAGCTCGAAGTCTCGAAGACGCCCACGGTTTCGCACAGGCTAAAACTCGGTCAAAAACCTCGCTCGCGGCCACTCGCTGACTTGTCTGAGGTTGTGTTGCCTCCCCTCTACTCCGATCCAACTCGAGGACGTTCGAAGGAACTCTCGTGGTGAGAATCTGCTCCCCCCGCTTGCCTGCCTCACGACAGAGGCCCGCGCGCTCACCTCCTCTTCTCTGCCGCCGGATCTGCTCTCTTCCTCCCCCTGCTATATATGGCCCACCGCGAATCGCTAACGGTTGCCACTCCTCGTCGAGGATACTTCCTTGTGCCGCCAGACGAGGAGGAGGACGCCTCGCTCTTGCACTCGCCGCGCACTCCGGAGCTTCGCCGGTTCGAGGACGACACGCGAAGCCGTCCAGTACCCCCTACGCCTTCGACGACAGCGTTCCTCGAGCGAAAGCCGTATAGGGAAGAGCAGTGCGTCTTCTCTCCCGCCCTGGAGCTGCTTGCTCATCCCCTTTCGCGCAGCATCGTCTCCCTTCAGTCAGTCGCGCTCGCCGTCGCGCTCGCCTTCTCGATCCTCTTGCTCCTCGTCTACTTTGGTCACGAAACGCTCTCAAATTATCCGCACTTGTCTAATGGTCCCCCAACTTCTCCAGCTCTCACCCAGCCTCTCGCATCGACTCCCTCTCCACCGATCAATCCGAACGCCTTCCCCTTCTCCCCCTCCGACCTAGCAGCGCAGTGCCACGCGTGGTATTCGCTCGAAAAGACTCCCGAGCACGTGCACGACTATTTCTGGGAGGGAGAGCACGATCCGGTGGAGATGGCCGCGTGGGAGGAACAGCAAGAAGAGGAAGTCTGCGACAGCACGCTCACCTACGTTCTCGACGGCGAGTTTGGAGTGCGTCCTATCCTCCTCTCCCAGCCTACCCTCGAGCTAACCACACTAAATGCAACAGCTATTCTACCACCTCACTGCCCTCGCCCAAGCCTACGCCTTCGCTCTCCATTCGAACCGCTCCTTCTTCATCGACGATACGCTCTGGGACCGCGGAGAATGGGAGGACCACTTTATTCCACTCCCGGCGCAGGGATGTACCAGGCCACGCGCGGAGAAGATGAGGAGCTGTCCGAGGGGGACGCGGCATTGGGTACGTTCTCGCCTTCTGCCTGGGAGGGGAAGCTGACGCCCACGCAGGTGATGGGGAGTCAGACGCTCGCGTACCATTTTGGACACGCGTACCAGATGACGTTCGAAGATCCTCGTGCGGCCAACGTTCAGCGACGGAGGCCCATGTTCGACCTCTCCCGTATTGGGTTCGAGGAGGTCCTCGTTCCTTCAGCGACGAACGCTGCGCTCATCGAGCTGGCGGAGGAAGCGCTCGAGGGTGATTCAGAGGAGGAGGACGAAGGAGTGGGGAGTTACGTGGGGGTTCATCTGCGGAGGCGAGTCTTTTCCGGACCCTCGCTGCCGAGGGAGATGGAGCTGATGGTTTTTTGCGCAGGGGGGATCGCAAGCCGATGAGTTGGAAATGGAGGGGATCCTACGTCCCGATCGAGGAGTACGTCTCGGCGATCAACAAGTCCTGGACGCATCACCTCTCGCACGACCTCTTCCTCCCTCCCTTCCCAACCATGTCCGTTACTCCCTCTTCTCTCTCCGACCCACACTAACTCCTTTGCACCAGCTACCTCGCCACCGACTCCTCTACAGCCCTCAAACTCCTCTCGAGCTCCTTGCCCCCAGAATGGTACACCCTCACCCTCGCCACCATTCCCCACCCCACCCTCTCCTCCCTCGCCCCCACAACCCCCTACAACCAACCCACCTTCTCCACCCTCCCCCTCTCCCACCGCATCGCCCTCACCCGCGGCATGATGGTTGATTTCTCCCTCCTCGTCGGGGGGTGGGGGTCCGGGATCGATTCGGCGACGGAGGAGGAGTACGAGGCGGTTGGGATGGGGGAGAAGGAGTATAGGAGGAGGAGGAAGGTTGTCGCGGTGGTTTGTGCGCTTGCGAGCGATGTTTGTAAATTGGCGGCGGTGGGGTTGGGGTGGGAGCTGGGGGTTGAGAAGGGGAGGTGGGTGAATGTGGATGGGGCAGAGGATTTTGATTGGAGGCCGACGGAGATTATGTGAATGGGTCTCGTTGAGCGTGGGATGGAGAGGAGGAGAGGAGATCGAAAGCGCGAGAAGGGAGTGCAGAGAGCAGCGAGCGAGAGCAGGGGAGCGCTTCGTTTCGAGCACCTCGTGCGAAACGGTGAAAAGATGTGTGCAAGAAAGAAAGATTCCTACAAAGCAAGCAATGTGGACTCAAGAAACCATCATCAGCGAGCAGTCGAGGAGGAGGAGGGAGCGAGGAATCGGAGCTCACCTTTCAGATCGCCTTTGCTCCCTCCCTCAACCCCCTTAGCCCGCTTCTCGCTCGTAATCCTGCAGCCTTATCGCTCGAGGAACCTAGGCGTTGGCTCCCAATACCCTCCCTCAAGAAGCGACTGCGAAAGGCGACTCGATCAGCTCCCTCCCTCCTTCAGCTCGCGCCACTCACCCTGATAAAATCAAGGTAGCGATCATCCGTGCGAACCCTATGCTCCTCATTCTCCTTGCGAATCTGCGCCATCGACGACCTGAGAACGTTCTTCAAATCCGTCTCGTCCACCTTGCCTCCCTCGGGGCCTTCGAACGCGCGACCGAGCTTGTCGACCTCCGTGTTGAGCTTCTCGATTTTGGCGTCGAGCTTTTCTACTTTGGCATCGAGCTTCTCGAGGCGAGTATCGAGGGCGAAGAGACCGACAGCGAGACGTCGCACGTCCGTAGTCATTGTGCGAAGGCGTTAGCTCCCTTCCCTGCTCTTCAAGGGAGGAACGCACGAACGGAGACGGCGTACATCCCCTGAACGCCAAAGATCACGACTCCTCATGGCGTTGCGGGGCAAACGGGATCGCAATCGACGGGAGAGAGCTCGGAGTCGCGGGATTCGCTCGTTCGGAGGAGGCTTCGGTGGTGAGGCGGCGGACGATTGGGCGGCGGGGGAAAGGGAGCCTGGGGAGGCGGAGGCGAACCGCGAGGGAGTTCATTTGGCTTTCGAACGGTACGAGGGGGACAAGACGAGGTCAACACGCGAGGGCGCACTGACTGCTTCGACTCGAGAGCGAGAAACGCTTCTTCTCCCACTGCCACGAACCACGCCGAGGAATGCCTTCACTCGAGGACTCGGAACACGCTTACTCTCCCCTCCTGACCCCCCAGTGGACTCACCTCCCCTCCCTCCCCTCTCCTTCCTCCTCCGCGTCCGAGTGGGAGGAAGACGAGGTACGCTCTCCCCCATCGCCTCCCTAGCCCGCCCAGCTAACGCCCAACAAGGTCTCCTACCTCACGCTCGACTTTGGAGCCCAGGTCAAGCCCGACGCCTACAAGGTCATCACCGACTTCCAGCTCCTCGTCCGTCGCGTCCCCCTCTCCCCCCTCTCTGTCGTCCTCGCTAACCCTCTCTCTCGCGAGAACAGGGCATCAACAACCCTACGCCGTACGCGCGAGTAGGAACCCAGTTCTTCAAAGGGCAGCACGAAGAGCTCATAGGCTCCGAGATCCTCCTCGAGCATCGTGCGCTCTCTCTCTCTCCCCTCCTCTATCCAGCACTAACGGCGCTTGGGAACCACGCAGAAGACAATCGTGAACCCGCTTATCAACCCCTCTCGACCGCCTCGTCCCGCATCACCTTCCAACCCGTCTCCATCACCGAACGCGTAGAGGGGGAGGAACCGCTCGATATCCACGGCAAGGGGGGCAAGGGGAAGGGGAAGGGGAAGGTCAAGGTCAAGGCGGTGGGAGGAGAGGGAGAGCCAGTCAAGAGGGGGAGGGGGAGACCGAAGGGGAGTAAGATGGGGATGGGGAGGGGGAGGGGGAGAGGAGCAGCTATGGTCGACCTGGTCGCTCAGGCTCAGGCAGGAGGGAGCGGAAGTGGTAGTGGAGAGGTCAGGATGGATGAGGGGTGAGCTCCGGAGGAGGAGCAGGTTGCGATGCAGTGTTGTTTTGCTGTGCGTCGTCGCAGGATGCGTCTGGAGGAGCTGCTCTTTCTCCCTCAGGTTCTGCTACTTCTCTTTCTTGCTTGCTTTGCTCGGGGGATCTACAGCTGGTCGAGCGTCTGCTCCCCATCTGCTCTCTTCCCTGCTTCCAGCTGCTCGGTCCTCAGCGCCCTCTCAGCACGACGTCGCAGGGAAGCCTCGCTCCTCCCTCTCGATCCCCTCCTGTTCTCCGCTGCTCATGCAAACTGCTCAAATTAATCATGACCACAACAAGAAGAAAACCCCTCTAAGCACCCCCTCTACAACGCTCCCAACGGAATTCAAAGCTTCCCCTCCTTCTTCGCCCTCGGCAGCATCCTGATCCCCTCGAGCTTGAGCTTGACGTCCTTGAGCACCTTGGTAACCGGCTTCCACGTCTGCGCCCCCACTTCATCAGCATCGTCCTCGCGCCAAGAAGCAAGGGATCGGACGCACCTCGAACGCCTCCCTCAGCGCCGTCAGTTCGCTCCCAAACACTTCTCGCACTTGAGGGTCCTCGATAATCCCTGCTTCCTCGCATCAGTAGCTGCCGTAAAGGAGGAGGAGGAAAGGAACGCACCTCGAAGAGCCCAAGTGAGCAAGTACGGGTTCCTCCGGTCCTTAGGCGCGAACGTCATTGCCAGTTCCCCCAGCGGCGTCTGCGCATGAAGGTGCGTCGGAGCGTCGCCCAGTCCAGTCGTCTCAAAATGGTACCGCACCGCCAACCTGCCCACCGCACTCATCAGCTCCACCCACCACGAAAAAAAGGGAAGAGAAAGGGGACGCACGAGAAGACCTCTTCCTCCTCATATATCTTTGAATGCCCTACGCCCGTCAAAGCCCCCGCGAGCGCTTCGGAGAGGTGGTACGTGAGGTCGTGATCCTGCAGTCCTGCGTTCCTCAGACGAGCGGCAAAGACGACGAGGTTGGCGAGGAAGTCGGAAGTCCGGAATGCGGCTGAGTCGATGTAGACGGCGCGGAGGATCGAGGGGTGGTTGATGCCGGAGAAGAGAGCCGAGTAGAGGGGAACGACCTGCGAGAGATTCGTTAGCGAGGAAGGAGCGGCGGAGCGAGGAGAGCGCACCTGGTCGTTGATACTCCCGACGGTCGTGATCTTCATTCCGTGCGAGAGGATGATGCGCAGGCTGCGAAGGAAGTCAGCAAAGCACGAGATGCGCAAGAGGAGGACGACGGACCTCTCGAGGAACTTGGTCGCCACGACGCTGTCTGGATCCTGGAACTCGAAGAGCTCGCGAGCCGCTGCCGACTCGAGGTAGGTAAAGTATGGCGAAAGAGCGTACGACTGGCTCAAGTAGACGACTGAAAAACACTGATCAGCCACCATTCTCCGCAGTCCTCGACGAGGAAGAACTCACAAGGTCCCTGAGCGATCCCGCACATCGCAAGCATATGCGTGTTGGCCCCCGTCACCAATCCCTCCTCCACCATCTTGGCCAGCAAGTGCGTCGAAACGACGCTGCCCTGGGAATGGGTTGCGAGGAAGACGACGTCGGCCTTCTTGAGCGCTTCGACCCACTCGGTGCGACCGACGAGCTGCGAATAGAGCTTGGAGACGCGGTCGTCGACTTGCCCGTCTCCCTCGAGGGCGATGGCCTGGATGTTGAACGAGGTGATGTCGTGCGATTCGAGGTAGGATTGGACCGAGTCGTGCATCATCGTGGCGAATTTGACGCTGCGCGGGGGGGTTCAGCAAGATTCAACGTTGCTGGAGAAAGAGAGCGACGTACCTCGTGCCCGTTGGCTCTCCAAAGACAGACTTGAGGCGAGGATTTGGGAACCAACCCTGTTGTCGAAAAGAGCCATCAGCAACGCCCCCAACTCCTCGACGAACGGCACACTCACATGAACCCCAATCGTGACGACCCGCTTCATCCTCTCCAACCTCGGCAACTCCCCCATCGTCCCAAAGCTCTTGGGCAGCCTCTCCGCCGGATCAAACCTCTTGACCTCTCCTCCCCCCAGCACCCTCGGCGGCTGCGTAAACAAGTACGCGCTAACGACCGAAACCGCCTGAGTGAGCTTCGACTTCCTCGGCGGGAAGCTCCTCGGTGGTCGGAGGAACGTGTCCTCGAACGTCGGAAGAACGAGGTTCTCGAAAGGCGGGTCCGACTCGTACGCTGCTGTGCGGGGTCCGGAGCGGATCGAGCCGGTGAGAGGCTTGAGAGGGCCGTCGGGCTGGGGACCTAGGTGCGGGGAGTTGGGAGCCGAGTCGCGCGAGCGTGAGGAGGCGCGGGAGGAGGCGGAGGGAGTGACGGTGGCGAGGGATTTCGAGAGGAGGGAGTGGGCTTTCGTGGGAGTCGGGCCGCTGCGGTCAAAGGTGGAAGTGGCGAGAGGAGAGGTGGAAGGGGACAAAGGTTGAGGAGTGGCGTCGCCGTTGGTCGAGGATCCTCGCGGGAAGAACGCCCACGAGGCCTTGTGCTTGAGGGCGTGGACGGGAGCAGGGAGAGGAGGGCTGACGGAAGCGGGCTCCGAGGCGAGGGTCGAGGGCGAGTTGGGGACCTCGACGGGCTTTGTCGAAGGTGCGCCGATGATCATCGCCTCCGCCTGGGAGACGAGCTGCTGCGCTTGCGCCTTCTGAACGCGCAAAGCCGTCTCCTGCGGGTACTCGCCCCAGATCGTCTGCCGCCACGTCTTTGGTGCCGGAGTCGACGAGGTCGAGCTGAGCGAAAGAGAGCTGATCGAGGAGGTCGTGTCGACTGGTTCTGGCTCCGGCTCTGGCGAGGGTTCTGGCTCCTCGACGACAGTCTCGATGGGACCAGGCTCGGATTCAGAGGAACCGGCGACCCAGTCCCACCAAGACAGACGCTGCACCGCCGAAGCGGAGGCGTTTGGTCGACGTCGAGGGGTTGACGTGAGCGTCGCATCGTCGACAGGCGAAGCGCGTCCCTTGAGAGTTCCGCCTAAGTCTGCTATCCCCAAAAACGTCAATGCGAGCTCGGTTGTTCGAAAGCGAAAGCGTACCCTCGTCTTCTTCTGCCGCGCCGTTCGAAGGTACCGACTCCGCACCGTCATTCTCCACCGCAGCCGCAGAAGGCACGTCCGCCAGACTCTCTGACCTCGAAAGCGAGACGAGCGACAACCAACCCCTCGGCTGCACTCCCAGTGCCGCCCGCTGGCTAGCTCGCTCGTCCTCTCTCGCTCGCTTCGCCGCCCGCTCCCGCTCTGCTGCGAGCCCAGGAACGTCAAAGCGTCCTGCTCCGTCTTTTGAGGTGGTTCGAGGAGCGGGAGGCGAGGGAGCTTCGTCGGGGATCGACTCTAGAGAGTGTTGAGTCGGGGCGAGAGTGGAAGAAGGGGGTACGG
Source organism: Glaciozyma martinii (assembly GCA_025758715.1). Lineage (NCBI taxonomy): Eukaryota > Fungi > Basidiomycota > Microbotryomycetes > Kriegeriales > Camptobasidiaceae > Glaciozyma > Glaciozyma martinii. The sequence goes on along the minus strand of JANGFH010000084.1, from coordinate 3,248 downwards.
CGGCGGCGGCGGAGAGGGACCACCAGGAGGTACGATGGGAGAGGGGGGAGGTAGGCTGTGCGCGAGGAGTCGGAGTTGGAGGAATGGCAGAGGTCGCGTTGGGTGCTGGGGAGGGGGGAAGATCGGTGGAGGGTGCGGGAGGGGAGGTGAGGATGGGGGACGGTGGTTTGGTGGAAGGGAGAGGGGAGGGCGCGGGAGGAGCTGGCAATGTTGTCGAGGTCGGAACCTCGCCGTTCGGCGTCGCAGGGGATGGAGGAACCGCAGAACCCTCAGGAGCCGCACCACTCCTCCATGCGCCTGTCCCAAACCAGGTCGAGCGCCGAGCTGCCTCTAACCCAGGTGCTCCCTCCAGCCTCTGCCGCTTGACGACCTGCGGGACCGTCCCTCCTCCCGAGCTCGTCTCCCTTCGCGCCGTCGACACCACCTCTTCCCCAGTATCGGCAGCTGGCGAAGCAGATCGTGGCACCTCGAGCTCCATCTCCATCTCCGCTCCATCCTCGCTGTCGCTGTTCCTCCGCTCGACAGCCGTCCGCCCGCTCGCCACACTAGCAAAGCTCGCGCCCCTCGACCTCGCGTTCCCGTTCATCGTCATGCTGCTCCTCCCGCTTCGACCGCTCCGAATGCTGAGCCTGTCGTCGTCCATTTCGGCCTTCTGGCGCGTGAGGCGGGAGGTGGCGGAGGAGGACGAGGCGAGAGAGCGGGAGGAGCGGGAAGGGGTGAGGGAGGAGCCAAAGAGGCTGCTGGGAGTTGTTGAGGTGATGGGTGGGGCTGGGCGAGAGGGCGTGGTGGACCAGCTCTGGGGAGGGGAGAACGTGGTCAGCGTGCGCTCGTCGGGGCGTGTTGGAGCGAGCTGGCTGGAGAGAGTTGGCTCTGAGAGACCTTCCCCAGCGCCAGCAACGATAGAAGAGCAGCACGTCCTCTTCTCTCCCGCTAAGAGTTGACAGGAAGGGGTCCCCCGCCCTCGAAACACCAATCCTCGGTCACCTTCCCCTCGACAGCTGTGCACCAGGCACCACCGCCCGAGCACAACCAGCGCGAGCTCAACACGTACCATGTCTTTGAGTGAGGGCCGATAGCCTCTCGAGATGGAATCGCCTTCAGTGCACGAGGGGGTGACGTTGGGGAGACTTCGATTCGTCGGTTCGAGGAAGGGGGAACGGCGGGTGGTTGGAGTTGCGGGCCTGCTAGTTATTGAGCTTGGAGTGCACTCCAAGCGTGCTGTAGAAGAGGGAAGATAGTGAAGAAGAGGAAGGACGAGGAGGAGCGCGAGGAGCGAGCTGCCCTCTGCTGCCCTCGCCTGCCCCTGTGTTTTGATCTCCGTTCCAACGTTCCTCAAGGCCAAGAGTACGACAACAATCCCAGCGAAACTCTCCTCAGATCCTCCAATGACCTTCGGGACACACCCAGAGAGTCCCCGCCGGCGGAGATCCCTCATCCAAGTCCCCCTCCTCCCTCCTCGCCTCGACTCCCCTTCGCCACCTCTCCGCATCCCTAACCAGCCGCTCCCCATCCTGCTCGTCCTCCTCCTTCGTCCTCCCACTCTCGATCCGTTCCACAATCTCCTTCGCCCAAGTAACGAGCAGCGCATTCCCCGTCAACCCATACACTCCTCCCCGGACGATCGGCTCGCTCGCCAATCCCTCCAGCGCCTCGGGAGCGTCGAAGCCCTTGAGCTTCTTCTTCGACGCCTTGAGCACTTTTTCCTTCCTCCCGCGCTTCTTCGCAGGCGATCGAGCGGCGCTCCTCGGCTCGTCGTAGTCGGTCGACGCGTCGCTGGCCTCCTCGTCGCTCAGCTCCTCCTCCAGCTCGTGCGCCTGGACGATATGCTCGGGCTTGTAGGACCTGATCTTGCGGAGGTCGGTGACGGAGTACCACTTGTTGGCGTGGGGCGAAAAGTGCTGAGGGACGGCGGGGTTGTAGGGTTTGCCGGAAAGGGAGTGGGGATTCAGTGTCTGGGTACGAACGGCGTTAGTGCTGGTTTAGAACGGAGAGGGCGAAGGACGAACGAGAGGAGGTCCATCGGACTTCTGTCCCCTCGTCCCGTAATGAAGCATGCTCTTCCTCCGCTTCCCCAGCGACCGCTCGTGCGCCTCGATGGTCTCCTTCGAGGGCTTGAATTCGAAACTCGTCCGAACGTACTTGGCTCCCACGAACTTGCCCTTGGAGCAGGATGCTGGAGGCTCGTCGGCGAAGAGGAAGGAGGGTAGAGTGCGGCTTTTGGCTGCGCTGGAGGAACCGAGGAAGGAGAGGGGGTGGGAAGGCGAAGCTGGCGAGGAGGTAGCTGGGTAAGAATCGTCGAACCGGAAGATCCTGCGAGGAAGAAAGTGAGTGAGTGCAGTCCGTCGCCGCGGAGTGAATGGGGACGAACGTCTCGGGATCTGGGGAAGGGGGAGGGGTCAGCAAACTGCCCTGTCCAGTGCAAAGGAACTGCACGCACCGACATCCTTGAGTTCGATCTGTCGCGCCCAGTCTGCATGATCCGTACGAACGAGCTCCCTCTTGCCGAGGAACTTGAGTTGGGGTTTGAAGCGCCTGACGAACAGCACGTCAGCGATCGTTTCGAGACCGAGTGCGAAAGAGTCCTAACCGAGTATCGCCTTGCACGTCTGCAAACTGAGCAGCAGAGTACAGCCACTCTGAGCACAAGAAAAGCGTCTCGCAGGCGATCACAGCTTTGCCGCTCGGATGCCGGAGTACTTTGCCGTTCGAGTCTCGAAGTTGTTCGATGTCCTTCTCAAGGCCTCTGCGAGAAACAATGTCGGGATCAGCTGCATGGCCCGAGGAGCTGAGAGAGTGACTTGCCGAACTTCCTTCAACTCTGCGGGCCACCTGTCGTCCGAGCCGCCGCTGTTGAACTCGACGATGTCACCTAGTCTGAATTTGCGAGCCGACTGAAGTTCTCGATCCTGGACTGAAGTGGGGAAGAGCGATCAGCGAAGTCAAAACGCCGAGGTTGACAAGGAGAACGCACTCGTAGCAGTCTTGAACGCCCTCGACTGGAGCGAACTAGCCAGCTGCGTGAGAATCGACTCTGGGATCGCCTCGTGCGCGGCAGCAACGTCGCTGTCCTCGTCGTCCTCCGAGTTGCGCTGCTTCTCGTCCTCCTGCGAATCGTACGCGCTCCCCTCCTCTGCAGCACTCTCCTCGCTCTCCTCGACCGGGCTCTCCTCTTCCTCTGCAATCTCCACATCCTCCACAGCAGGCTCCTCCTCCTCGTCCACCACCATCTCCCCCTCCTCCTCCACCGC
>JANGFH010000083.1:0-59735 GCA_025758715.1 Glaciozyma martinii | reverse complement strand
TCGATGGGGAGCTTGGCTCGGCGGATATGCTCCGTCGTCGCTTCGGAGAGGAAGGTCGCGTGTCCCAGTCGATCAGGGAGGAGGAGAAGGTCGTCCGCCTGCGTCTCGAGTTGCGAAGGGATCGGCAAAGGCGCCAGCCGCCTCCTTCCGCCACCAACGCAGCACCCACCTCTCCCAGGTGCACAGTGACCCTCAACCCCGCCCCTTTCGCCCTCGTAAACGCCGGCACGAGCAGCTTCGCATCCCCCATCGTCGGATCTCCACACACATCAATCCCCGCAACCTCCTCCCTCTCCATCGCAATCCTCACCACCTCCTCCGCCACTCGCACACTATGCCTCCAATTCACCGCCAACAATAGCTTCGCCAGCATCCGTTCGTCCCTCCCCACTCCAACGCGGGAGAGGGAGAAGGCGACGAAGCCCGCTAGAACGGCATCGACGTACCCCTCCAGCATCAGTCCCGTTTCAGGGACGGCGCGCGGGGTCGTCCGGAGCTCGAGGTAGATGCACCCCTCGGCTTCAAAGTAATCGAGCACGGCGAGCGTCGCGAACGTGACTGATTTTGCATCGTCCGTCAGGCGGTAGATGAAGCGACCAAAGAGGGGGAAGAAGCTGCCGTAGGGGTTAAGGAAGGCTTGGAGATAGAGGGAGAGGACGCACTCGTGGATATCGAACGACGAGAGGTCGGTGGGGAGCTCGAAAGACGCTAGATCCTCGTTCCCTGGCAGCTGCGATTTGCGGCGAACGAGCTCCGCGATTGCAGCTGGGGGAATGCTGCCGTTCAGGTGGGCGTGAGTCTCGAGCAGAGGGAGTCCGAAGAGCGGAGGGGAGGAGTTGGGCGGCATTCGAGGTGAGGGGAGGAGGAAGAGAGGCGCGCGGCGTCCTCTTCGCGTCTTCGACGACGCCTTCTCCTTTCCAGCGGTCTCGAGGATATGAACGCTTCCAAGTTAACGTGCGTCCATTCGTATAATCGGCAACACAAGGTATCTAAGCGAGCACGGGTATCCAAGCTCTCCCTCCCCTACCCCTTCTCCCCTCCCACGACCCCACTCGCGCTCGCCTCCTTCCTCCTCGCAAAATACCCACTCGACAGGTTGACCTGACTGCTATTCTGACTCTTACTCCCCCTCAACTTGGCTCCCAACCCCACCATCCCCGGCGTCGTCGGACTCGCCCCTTCCTCCCATCCTCCCTCCTCCATCGCCTCCTCCCTCTTGGACATCCTCCCCGCCGGAGTCGTAGGTCTCGAGCTCGGAGGACTCCGTTGAGGGAGGTACGAAGTCGAATGGGACCTCGCGATCTTGTCCCGCTCCGAAACGTCGGGAGCATCGAGGTACCCGCCCCCAGCGGGGTTCCCGTGCTGGATGTTGGTCATCGCCATCGTGCGGAGGAAGGGGGTTGATATGGCGGGTCGGAGAGGGCGGGGGCGGAGAGGGAGAGCGTCGGAGGAGGAGGAGGAGGGAGGGCGAGTGGTAGGGAGGAGGGAGGGTCGACTGCCCCAGGTGCGGAGGGAGGAGGAGAGGCGGTAGAAGGAGTAGCGGATGGGGGAGGTGAGGGTGCTGAAGAGGAAGCGATTCGGGGGTCGTGGAGAGCGTGTTCCGTTCGAGGAGTCGCTGAGGACGCCTTCTTCGGCGGTGCTGAGGGGTGCAAAGTCGGAGCGACGAGAGAAGAAGCTCTTCCGTCGACGAGAGGCGGGGGAGAGGCAGAAGAGGTAGAAAAGGAGGGCGAGGATGGCGAACCCGACAAAGGGAGTGGAGTCGGCGTTCTTGATGTCGGAGAGGGTCGATCGCAAGTCGCCAGAGAAGGAAGGGATGTGTCCGCTCCACTCTCCAGGGTTGAAGATCGGTCCCGCCGACGCAGGAATCGAGCTTCCCTTCTTGACTCCTTCCGTCTCACCCTTCGACACCTCGAGGACCATCTTCCCGAGCGTCCAGCTCACCGCGACGTCCCCGACCTGGTTGAGGCTCTGGAAGCTCGGCGGCCGCGCCTCGAATCCCTTCGCCTCGGCCTTGGAGATGGCCTTCTCCATCTGGTTCTTCCCGTCGCCTTCGCCGCCCGCGTCGAAGAGACGAGGGATCCCGATCCCCTCGTGAAGGATGTTGATGATCCACGCCGCCTTGAAGCACTGCGTCTCGAGGCGCGAGAGCTCGACGTTCGAACGCCACTTGGCGCCCGTCCGATGATCCTCCATAATGTCCTTCCACTCGCGCGCGCAATACTCGACCGCGTTCCGCTCAAACTCGACGAAATCGTACAAGCCGCCCATCGACCAAACGTCCTGCGTCGAGTACCAGTACTCGCTGATCCCGATAAAGTGGTTGACGTCAAAGTCGATCGCGGGGACGTGGACGCCGTTGAAGAGGCACGGCTGGTCGAGGCATTCGACCTCCTTGTTGAGGAGCGGACCCGTCCTCCGCACGCACTGGGCGAAATCGCCGGTCCCTCGTAGCGTGTAGCCCGAATGGCGCGACTCGGAGAGCATGAGGCTCTTGGGGAGGCAGGGATCGTCGATGAGGACGACGGGGCGTTCCGATCCGAGTCCGACGGCGTCGTCCTGGTCGCTCGAATGCGCTTCGTCGCTCGTGCGGAGGTGGGCTCGAACGACCGCGTCGACGTAGCGGTTTCTCGCCTGGTTCGTCCCGAAGCCGAGCCAAGTCGTCACGAAGACGGGGTGGGCGACGTCCTTGCCGCTGAGGAGGCGGAGCTTGACTTCGAGGAGGTTGTCGGCGTGCTTGACGCGCTCTTCCTCTGTCGGCTCGAAGGCGATCTGGGTCGACGCACCGCCCATGTCGAGAAAGCCGTACGTCGAGCTGTGCTTGCCGGCCTTGTGGTCGTGCTTGTCGAAGCCGTCCATGAGGTAGTTGACCGCGATCCAGCCGTACAGCCCTTCCTCCTCGCCGCTAATCACGCGCACGCTCTTTGAGCAGTCGGGGAGATCAAAGGAGTAGGACCGAAGGGTGTTGCAGGTGCGAGTGAGGAGGGTCGTTTGCTGGGAGGTGGGGAGGAGGCGCATCCCGGCGGTCGCGAGGAGGTAGATCGGGGTCGACGAGAGCTGGGAGGCGGGGACGACGGACGCGGCGAATTCGAGGAGGGGTCGGAGGTACGCTTCCACGTCTTCGGGGTTGTTGCCAAACGTCGAGATGCCTGCGTGCTGCGGCGGTTAGCTGGTCCCTCCCTTGCCTCGACGACAACCTCGCGCACCTGGCTCGACCTTCAGATGCCATCCATCCCCGTCCTCGACGCCCTTCTCGACCTTGCTCAATACATCCGTGCTCTCCCTGTTCGCTTTCCGCTGCTGCTTAGCGATTTCCGGGTCGAGCCACGAGTAGACCTGTCGAGCAGCGCGCGTTAGCTCGTTCCTCCAGGAGAGCGAGAGCTCCGGCGCACCTGGACGCGGGATCCTGAGCTCCCAGCATCTATCACCACGCCATATTTACGTCCTTGACTCCAGGTCGGCGGGCGCGGGGGCATACGAGAGGCGCAGCTGGGAGCAGGAGGGGTCGAGGTGGTTGGTGCCGGCGCTGCTACCCGTTTAATCAGGCTCTGCCGTTCTTCCTGCTAGCAGTGGGACTTACGGCGAGGCTAAGAGAGTGTCTGGACAGCCAGGCCAAGGCGGTGCGTCGTCTTCGTCGGTGTTGGGTGAGGAGCCACGTGAAGGAGCTGCCGGTTCAGATGCAAGAGCGCTGGCGAGGCTGGCGTTGAGAAGCCTTTTGGAGTAGCGTGTAGCTGCGTGTGCTAGCAAGCCTGAAGCGCGAAGCTTGCAGCTTGTCGCAAGGATGGTGGGAAGAGGTCAACAGGCGTTGGCGCGTTCGTCGTCTCTTGTCCTTCGACCTTCTGCTCGCTTGGACTTGGTGGAACCGGATAGCGATAGGCTCGTACTAGGAACCCTCTCGAACAAGTCTTCGGCAGCACGACGTTCCTGCTCCGTCCTCCCGAGGAGAGTCTCCATCTCCATCTCCCTCGCCCTCTTCTTCCGAGGCCACCCAGCTGGAAGGCGCCCTCCCAGGCCAGAATGGACTCCCCGATACCTTCGTACAACCTCCCCTCCCCGCCAACTCTCCTCGTCCCGGGCCTTTTACGCGGCGCGCCAATCCTCGTCGACCCGTCTTCGCTCGAATCCACTCCTTCGTCGGACCACAGGATTCTCGTTGGGAAGCTCTACGGCGAGGATTCGGAAGCATTGTGGAGAGGAGGAGAGCAAGGTCTCGTGGCAGTCAAGACGGTCGAGGACTCGTACGCTCGAATCCCGCACGACGTGAGGAAGGAGGCGGAGCTGCTGGGCAAGATGGACCACCCGAACGTACGTCCGGCGCTCTCTGAAGGCGATCCAAGCTAACTAAGTACAGATCCTCGCCCTGCTGAACGCCTACCTTCTCCCCACGACATCTGACGACATCCCCATTCCGACCTTCCTCCTCTTCACGCCATTCTACCCGACCTCCCTCTCCTCCCTCCTCGCTTCGCCTCTATTCACCCCCTCAGAAGCACCACAATTCTCTCAAATTGCCGATTCGCTGGCAGCCCAGATGCTGGACGCAGTCGCCTATATCCACGAGCGGGGGATCGCACATCGCGATATCGCACCGAGCAACTTTATGATCGCGCGGAGCGGCCGCGTCGTCTTGATCGACTTTGGGATCTCAGTGGAGAATGGAGATGAGAAGGCAGGGGAGATGCACTTTGAAATCGGGACTGGGTACGTCTCGCTCCTCTCGCTTCGAAGTGTCAGGACTGACGCTTCGCAGACCTTACCGAGCTCCAGAGCTCCTCTTTGCTTCAAGGAACTACGATCCACTCTCTCTCGACCTCTGGGCCCTCGGTGCCACCCTCGCCGAGTTCTTCACGCCTTTCGTCCCCATCGACCCTCCCTCTCCCTCATCATCTCGCTCAGCATCCCCTCTTCCACTATCTCGGACGCCCTCTCCCTCATGCGACGATCTACTCAATCTAGAGCTACCAGTAATCGCTGGTACCGAGTCACCACTCGCACGCAAAACCCTCTTCCACGGCACCGCAAGCGATTTCGCCCTCATCGGCAGCATCTTCTGCATCCTCGGAACCCCCACCCTCTCCTCCTGGCCCGTGCGTCCTCTCCCCTCTCCCACTTCCCTACTGATGCGCTGCCTCACAGGAAGCCGCCACTCTCCGCGATTTTGCCCACATCACCTTCGTCCCATACCCTCCCACGCCCCTCCTCTCGCACCTCCCGCATTTGGAACCGACGTCGGAGTCAGGGGGAGTGCTGGAGGGGTTGCTATCGATTTCTGCGAGGAGGAGGATGGGTGCGAGGGAGGGGAGGGAGATATTGGGGGAGGTGGTTCGGTGGGAGGAGGGAGTGTTGGGGGAGTGGCTGGCGGAGGTGATGGAGTGATGGTGAGTCGATTGAGGGTTGGAGAGAGAATTGGCTGATTGGGGTGATGCAGAGGCGCGGGTCTGGTCCCTGGTGGTCGTGCGAAGGGCTTTGGAGCGAGCGAGCGAGGAGTTCTGCGCAGAAGCCAGATGGTGAGGCGTACGTTCCGTTCCTGCCGGGCAGACGGCTCATCTTCCACTCCTTTCTTTTCGCAGGAGAACTCTGAGGAGGAGCCACGCGAGAGTGGGAGTGCGAACCGGAGCTGGGGAGAAGTTCGAGCTTCGAGTTTGGTGCAGGGCTTGACGCCCGACAATTAATGGCAGTCCCTCGCACCTTGCTACCTCCCCAGCCCTCCCAACCTGTTCACTCCTGTCGTCCTCCGTTTTCCAGGGTAACAAAGCGGAGGGAACAAGGACAATGGGGCCCAGCGAGACATCGCAGATCTTTGAGCGAATCGAGATCTCATTGAGAGCTTCGCAGCTGATCCTCTTTTGATTGCGTTCGCTGCCGAAGCCATCCTGCTCCCTTCTTGCACACGTTCATGATCCACATCTAGTGACTGCCAGACCTTGCACTCTGGGGAAGCCTCAGGACCAGCTCCTCCCGCGTGGGGCTTCCAACCGCTCGCTTTGATGCGAGAAAGGTGCGTAGCCAAACTCTACGAATCTGTTTCATGATTTTGGCCTTTTGATCCGATCTGTAAAGCGCTTCCACGTTCCCTTTTCAGCGGGAGAACAGGCACCATGGCTCGAATCTGCGGATTCCGAAGCGAGGTGCTTGTCGTGGACTTGACGTGCGCAGGGGGGACCTGGCAAGTCCCCTCTCCGCTCCCCATTCCCCTGGAGAATCTCTCGACTTTGCTGCAGTTACCCTGCCATATATTCAGGAGGAGGAGAGAAAGTGGAGGGATGAGAACGGTTCGGCACAATCCTCGCTGCGAAGCTCGAAGCTGGGGATGTTGGTTCGCAGGGTTCCAGCAGGCGATTAGAAAGCAGTCGTCAGCTGTACAGACATCTGGAATCTTCCCCAGCACCGTCGCAAGTACGCTTCCATAAAGATTTACAGTTCCCCCCCTCCGACCTTCACTGAGGGAGATCCCGGTGGTTCGACAACCACCACTCGGCGTCCCACCCCTCAAACAACTGCGCCAGCTCCTTCTTCGCACTTTCCTCCGAATCCGATCCTGTGCACTCCTCAGTCCTCGCCCTCACGCCAGAGAGAAAAGAGCACGCACCATGGAACCCATTCCGCGTGTCGCTCATCCCGTACCGTGCGCGCAGAGTCTCTGGATGAAGCCATTGGGACTTGTAGACGTGTGTTGGTCCGATGAGCGTTCGCCAGTGGGTGATGGCCGAGGGGCCGTGGAGAGCGAGGGCGAGGAATGGGCCGGAGGTGGCGTGCTGGATCTGCGAGGTGACGGAGTTAGCGAGGGTGGGGGCATAGCAAGGAGAGAACGTTCTAGGCGGGGGAAGTAGAATCGGCCTGCAGGGAGGGCTAGTTTGAGCTTCGAGGGAGAGGTAGAGGGGAACGCGAACCTGCGTGCTCGCCGTAGAACTGGCGGAAGGGTCAGAAACGATCAAACTACCGGTGAAGCGCAGACTCACTTGCTCTGCGTCCGCATCACGCCAGAAGATCTTTTTGGACCGCACGATCTGCGGAGAGAGAGGTCAGGCGAGGGAGAAGGGAGAAGGCGACCGAGTAAGACGTGCCTGGAGCCCGCTGGCTTTGATCGTTCGCAGAACCTCTGAGAAATTAGATAGGATCGTCAGGTTTGTTTTGCGCGCTCAAGAGAAGCGAGAACCCACCCTGGACATGCGCCTGAGAACCGCACAGCGAAGGCTTCAGGATCCCGAGTGTCAACTGCGTTTGCGGTGACATCAATCGCACGACAAGCCAGCTGCTTCGCTGTTAGGCTTTCTTTTGAAAGAGGCGCTCAGCCGCGTCGCAGGATCATGATGGGGAGCAAGACTCACGATGCGGGAGGGGAGGGGCAGTTCGAGCGACGAGCGGGCTGGATCGGAGGGCTGCCTGGAGGCCCTGAGCTGAGTGGAGTGGCCTGTAGCGGTGTTTGCACTCGAGAAGAGGTTTAGAGAGCAGGAGCAGAGGTGTCGCAGCGACGGAACCGCACGCCCGTCCCTCCTCCCTCCTCAAGTCCCGCGAAATTGTGGGACGAGTTCGATGGATGAAACTGGCCCTGCTTCTTCAACCTGGAGGACGCGCAGAAAGCCTTGCTGGATCCAGCGAGAGCGCACGAGATAAAGAGAGAGGAGAGAGGCCTCTCACGCAGCTCGACGCGAGTATCGAGGCGAGCAGGTCGCCAAAACAAGATCTCTCTTCGATCTCGCTCCCGAACTCCTTTCTGGCGCCCGTCCCCTCCCGATCCGAGCATACTTAACGCTGATTACATCCTCGTCTATCTAAGCCTCCACCGCCGACAGGACCCCAAAGACTCCCGTTCCGCTCTTGGGCACCTTGCCCAGAACGATGTTCGCCGAGGGCGTTCCCAGGTCGTCAAAGTCTCCGAAGAGAGCGGCCTCGGCGACAAAGTTGGTCGTCGTCTCAAAGGACGCCTTGAGGAAGGGGGAGGAGTTGTTGGAGAGACCGGTTCGGTTGAAGGGCTTGTAGGCTCCTTCGCACGTCTGAGGAACACGCAAAGAGCATTAGCGCGCTGTTCAGGAAGAAGAGAGCGACGCGAACGCACCATGTAGTCGGCGATGACAGTCAGATGGCGGAAATCGACGCCGATACCGTACACCGAGAAGACGCCCGACATCTCCTTGATGATCGACGTTCGCGCCGCCTCGACACCGTACGTTCGGAGGATCGCACCGACGTCGTTGGTGTAGATCTTGTTAAGGTCGATGACGCCGTTGGCAAAGTTCCAGCACGCCTTGAGGTTGACTCCCTCGGTCATCGCAACGCGGCCCTGTCGACGAAGGGAAAGGTCAGAAGCCGTTCTCGAGGGGAGGGGGAGAGGACGCACGATGGCAGCAGCGTTCTCGTTCGCCGCTTTGGCGACGAAGCAGCGCGAGATGCCAGCAATCTCGTGCACGATGGCGGAGCGACAGCAGGTCTCGACGATGCCGACGAGGAGGAGCTTGTGAGCTTGCGAGGAGAACTGGCACCGAAGCATGATCAGCTGGGGTCTCGCAACGAAGCTCCAACAAAAATGAGACGCACCTCGAGCTCGAGCTCGCACCACTCTCCGCCCTCCTTGTCGAACTTGACGCGATCGACGTACCGAGACGACCCAGCAATCTTGCGCTCGATCGCCTTCATCCGAGTGAGGCTCTCCTCCTTGCTCCTCTTGACCGCCTCCTCGCTCTCGTCCTCGCTCGCGCTGTCCTCATCCTCGCTCCCGCTGTCGGCAAAGGCCTTCTCGAGCCCAGCCTCCCCAGTCTCGTCGTCCTCGTCCTCGTCCGATTCGTACGTGACCTCGTCCTTCCCTTGCCGACCCCTCCTCGCGTCGTCCGCATCTCCATCGTCCTCCTCGCCCTCGTCACGCGCGACGACGCCATCGTCCTCAGCGACGTCGCCAGCGGCCAGATCCTCGCCGCGAGCAAGCGCAGCCGTACTGATCTTGCGCGCCTTGCCCATGTCGCCAGCCTGCGTCTTGGTCTCCTTGTCGTTGTTCTTGATCTCCTTGAGGATCGCGCGATCGAGAATGGGGACGAACGTTCGCTGGATCCCGAGGAGGATCTGCTCGGGGGTGATGTCGTACTCGGAGGTGTAGTCGGCGCGGGGGTAGAGGGCGAGACGGATCGTGTAGAGCTTCTGACGGGAGAAGGCGTTCTCGCTCGTCTTGGCGGAGAGGCGTTCGCGAACGGTGACTTCGTCGACGATTTGGGAGAGGGTGAGGCGGGTCGACGAGGCGCAGAAGATCTTGAGGCGCTCGTCGGAGACGTTGTCGAGGACGGGGAGTTGCATGGTGGGCGTGCGGATGTTTTGGGAGGCGGTCATGACGATCTCGCGGAGACGGGGGATTCCGAGCGTGACGTTGGCGGCTCCGTGACCTGCGAAAGCGAAAGTGAGCCCTCGAGCGCTCCAAGAACGAGAGCGCGCGCGACGCACCAGCAAAATGGAAGGTGTTGAGGGTCATCTGCGTCGAGGGCTCTCCGACTCTGCGAGGGAAGCGACGTCAATGAACGTTCGACGAACCAAAGCGCTCGAACTCACCCTTGCGACGCCAGCAGACCAACGGCCTCTCCGGGCTCGACGAGACTACGCATGAAGCGCATGTTCATGAGCGACCGGAAGTGGTCAACGGTCATGAGGTCGTCGGCGCGAATGAAGGCGGGCCAGTCGGCGCGGTGCTTCTTCTTCGTCTTGAGGAGGCGGTGGGGGTTGGTCTCGATGTACTTCTCGATCGCGGCGGCGTACGTCTCCGAGATACTGCCGAGGTGGGTCGAGGGGTTGTAGAGGGAGAGGGAGGGAGGGTTCTCGTCGGGGTGCTTGAGCGCCTTCTTCGAGTACGAGTGGCCCATGTCCTGAATCTTGTCGCTCGTGAGGACCTCCTTGGGGCGGAACCGCTCGACGAGGGAGGCGACGTTCCGGACGGCGAACTCGAACTGCATGAGGTGCTTCTGCTTGGTAACGTCGAGCGAGTCCTCGCCGTAGTTGAACTGGAGGACGCTCGAGTCCGAGTTGCGAACCGTGTTGTCGTAGTGGACGCGGAGACCTTCGAGATGCTTGATGAGGCAGCGCTGGAGGTAGCCCGATCGACTCGTCTTGACGGCGGTGTCGATGAGTCCCTCGCGACCGGCCATGCAGTGGAAGTAGTACTCCTGCGGGCGAATGCCCGTGAGGAAGCGACCTGCGACGAATCCTCCCGCTCGGGGGGCCGTCTCGTACGCCTTGAACGACGGGAGCGTCTTGCCGCTGACCATGGTCGGGACGCGACGTCCTTCGAGCGACTGCTGGCCGAGGAGGCAGGAGATCTGCGACGCGTTGACGTTGGATCCCTTCGCTCCCGAGACGGTCATCATCTGCATGTTGTTGTGCGGGAAGGGCTTGACGAGACCGCTAGGTAGGCAGGTCTTAATGAGCTTGGTCGTCACTTGATTTGTCTCGCCTTCGACCGTCGCGTCGAGTCCTGCGAGCTTGTAGTCGTCGCGGAGGATCTCCTCGAGGCGAAGTCGAAGGTCGTCCGCCGTCTCGGGGCGATTCTTGTCCGCGTCCGAAAGGCCGACGTACTCGAGCGCCGCGTCCAGTCCCTTCTCGTTGACGCCCGCGAGCATCGCGCGTCGATCGGCGTTCCCCTTCTCGGTGAGGAGGAGGTCGTCCATCCGACAGCTAAAGGCTCGGCTCTGGAGGAACTTGGTGAGGACCCTCGAGAGGATCGAGAGGAGCTTGCCAGCGACCTCGGCGCCGTAGAGCTCGAAGACCGAGTGGACGAGTCCGTAGGGCGACGCTCCGATCTGCGCCTTGTCGAGGATTCCGGTGAGGAGCTCGCCGTCGACGAAGAGGACCATCTCCTCGGCCGTGTGGACGCCCCAAGCCGAGCCGGGGACCTTGGCCCTGCAGGAGAAGTTGAGGCCTCCGGCGTTCGTCGGCTTGATGTTCTTCATGAGCGTCGAGATCTGGCGAGAACGACGAGGTCAGCTCGGCACGCAGCGAAGCGAGAAGGAGATAAACGCACGACCTGCTTGCCCGTCCACAGAGGTTGCGGCTTCCAGATCGCTGGAGGGACCGTGAGGACCATTCCTCCTCCCGAGTAGTCGTCCTCGGGTCGCAGCGCGCCGTAGATGAGCTGGTAGTACTCCTCGCGAGTGAAGAACGTGTCCTTGTTCGTGAGCCACACGCCGGCGACGACGTGATCCTGGATGAGACCTCGGAGGGGGTTGCCGGACGTGGGGACGAGGTACTGGTTGTCGGTGTTGGCGATGAGGCGAGCTTCGGCTTGCGCGATGAGACTCTGAGGGAAATGCATGTTCATCTCTGCGGTCGAGGGTCAGTCAATTCCTCGAGACGCAGGTCGACCGGCGAGAGCACACCATCTCCATCGAAATCGGCGTTGTATGAGTTGCTGCGACGGACAAGAGATCAGCTCCCGCTTTCTCTCGGAACCAACGAACTCACCAGTTGGCGTAGTGCATCCGAATCGTCTTCTCGCCCTTGAGCACGCGCACGCGATGGCACATCATACTCGGCTTGTGGAGGGTAGGCTGTCGGTTGAGGATGACGATGTCGCCGTCTGCGAGGTGGCGGTAGACCTTGCGGTTGATCTGAGCGGTGCGGGTATGAGGGAGTCCGACGTCGGGGCGATCGAGGCGGGAGGTGGTCGTGCGGGATTCGGGAGCGAGGAGCTTGTTCGCTTGCGCAGTTCGCTCTTCCTCCGTCATTCGATCCTGGATTCCCGGGGAGTCAGCGAGGCGAAGGGAGAAAGAAGGAGGAAGGACGCACGAGAGAGAGGAGGTTGCCGTCTTCGAGCTGGATGTAGCTCGCTCCGGGGTGGACGTCGGGACCGTTGATGACGAGGCGGCGGAGATGTTGAACGTTGTGGGCGGTGACGGGCTCGGGGAAGGTGAGCTTGCGAGCGAAGATGGGAGGGACTCCAATCTCGTTCGTCTCGATGTTGACGTCGGGCGAGATGACGGATCGAGCGGCGTAGTTGACTCGCTTTCCCTGCGACGAGGAAGATCAAAGGTCAGCCGCGCTCCAACGACGAGAGCGAACCAGCGAAACGACGCACCATCATGTTCTTGCGGAACAATCCGTCCTTCTTCTCGAGCAGCTGCTTGACTCCCGGCGGGGGGAGCTTGCCTCCTCGCACGATCATCGGGTTCTTCGTGCTGTCCATCATGCTCGTCACGGCGATCTGGAGGTTGATCAAGCTCTCGAGGAGCTGAGTGTAGAGCCTCGCCTTGTCGGGCTTCGGACGTCCCTTCTCTCCGACGAGTTCGACGACCTCCTCCGAGACTGGAAGGCTCGCCTGAGCGAACGCAACGTTGAGGTCCCGCACGGTGAACGTTTGGCGTAGGATCCCGTTGAGGAGGGAGTTTTGGGGGTTCTCAAAGACCTGGTCGCCCATCGTTGCGGCGGGGCGGAAGCGAGTTGGGGGAACGCAGACGACGTCCATGAAGAAGATGTCGGCCGAGGCTTTCGAGGTCGAGGCGACGGGGGAGGCGGTGGTGGCGAGGGGGCCGTGAGGGGCGTAGAGGAGGGCGACGATGGGGGCTTCGTGCTTGAAGAGGAGGCGGAGGTGAGCGCGAACTTCGTCAGGAGGGACGATCCTCTCCGACTGCTTCTTGCGCATCCCTCCGACGTCCTTCTCCTTCCGTCCCTCCTCGTCTCGCTCCTCGTCCGAAGAGTCGTCGGCGTCCTCGTCGACGTCCATTCCCATCTCCTCCTTCTCGGCGTCCTCGCTCTCCTCGCTCGTCGAGCTATCGCGGCGCTTCCTCCTCCCCTTGCCCTTGCCGTTCATCGCGACGACGTCCTCCTCCTCGCTCTCGCTCTCCTCCTCGCTCGCTCCATCCTCGTCCCGACCGTCCATGATGGCGTCCTCGGCCTGCGACCGCGCGGCGAGCGCCTGGAGGAGAAGGACGTTCCGACGACGGATCCCTGCGGCCTTGTGGTACGAACGCTGCTTGGCGACGAGGCCGTACTCGATGATCTTGGTGTGACCCTCCTTCCTCGTCCGATGAGCGTACCTGCGCCAACCTCGTTAGCTCCTCCCCCTGCGAGCGAGGAACGAAAGGGGACTCACGCTCCGCACATGCCGCACTTCTTCTTGTTCAAGCTCTTGAGGAACTCGGCAATGACCTTCTTTCGTCGGTCGTAGACGATCCCACTCTTCTTGTACTCGTCCCTCCCCTGCTCCTTGGACCGCGACAAGCACACGCTGACCCACGTATCGAGTCGATGCTTGTACTGCGCGACCGTCTCTGCCACCTCCTCGGTCGATTCCCCCTCCTCTGCGTCCGAGAGCGTCGCGTTGGCAGCTTTGCCGGCGGCGCCTTTGGGGACGGGAGCGTTGGTGCGCATCGTGAGCGAGTCGATCGCGTCGGCTTGGACGACGAGGCCGTGCTCGAGGAGGGTGAGTTTGGCGATGTATTTGAGGATCTGCGTGCGTCACGTTTAGTTCCTTGTTAAGGCCTGCGGCAGGGAGAGGCACGTACGGAGACTTCGGTCGCGAGAAAGTGGTGGCAGTAGGTGCAGGTGCCGCGGAGGAGTTGGAACGCCTGGGTCATGTAGAGAGGGTGGAAGACGGGAGCGGGGAGTTCGATGTGACCAAAGTGACCGGGGCAGTCAAACGAGGAGAGTCGGCAGGTCGTGCAGCTGTTGTGCGAAGGGCAAGGGTCAGCGCGTGGTTCGACGAGGTTGCTGTGCGTCGAGGCGCCTTTCCCACTAGAGCTCCTGTAAAGTACATCCCAACGCATTCTCGAGCGCGCGCACAGCAGCTTCAGCTCTTACGCGAGCTCATTGAAGCTCGGGCAGAAGCTCTGCAGGCCGAGCCTCTCGCGCCCGCCCTACCTCTCCCACAGCTCTCCCACCTGGCGGCCCTGTCCCTGAGCCTTTCCAACGCCCCTCTGCCCCTGCCAACGCGACCGAAGAGCTACTTCGACCGAGCCGAGGTCGACAAACAGCACCTCTTCGAGCACCACCTCGCTCAGCTCCCTCCTTCCCTCGAGAGATCTCCGCTTCAAGCCCAGCGCGCACTCACATGTCTCCCTTGCCCCTAGGCCCGAACGCCGGATCGTACATGCCTCCCGCATTAGGCTGGTTCTGGTTGTCGAAGAGGACGGGGTTGACGACCTGCTTGACCGAGATCCTGCGGATATCGTCGGCGTGAAGGGAGGAGAAGGAGATGGAGGTGATGGACGAGGAGATGGGCTGAGCTGGATCCATCCTTCCTAGCTGGCGTGGCCGTCGTTCCTCTCTTGAGATGGGACGAGGGCGAACTCTCCCAAGTCCGAAATTGGCGCAGCGCGAGCGAAGGGCGTGTGGGTCTCTTCTTCGGATTCCTCCACTTCTCTTACCTCAAGACATCTTTGAGCCTACAGGGTCTGAACCGCATTAAACGACTCTACAAGAGACTCGAAAGCCAGCCCGCCAGCGTTTGAACCAAGAGAAAGGTCCAACTCGTCGCGTCTCCAGCTCCCGCTCTCAGTTCCTCCAGGCCGCAGACGTGCAGGCGAGTGGGATTACTGTCGAGGTACGTTACACCCCGAGCACGGTATTGAGAAGGGTGGAAGGCTGAGAGTGAGACTGGAGAAGCTGGGGAGGGACCGCGCTGGGACACGCTGTTTGAGCGCGCGACAGCTGCCTGGGGTCAGCGCCTTCAAGGCAAGCTGGTGGAACACAAGGAGGGAGCCAAGTCGGTGTAACGGGGGGACTTCGAGGGACAGCTGCTGGAGCTGAGTCGCTCAAGCGGGGACCGCCCTCTTGCCTCTCTCGCTGCTCAATCTGGCTTGCGCCAACGCTTGCTGTTCTTGTACTAACGCGTATCGAATTCCCTTGCAGGTAGTGTTGAACTTTGCAGTAGCCGAGAGCTCCCCAGCAACTCGTCGAGGCAAGTCGGGTCGTGTTGTTTTGCGTCCTGGGACGGTCCCTGGCAGCTGAGAGAACGCCAACCATGCAGGTTTGTCTTCCTCTAGCTCCTTGGAAAAGAGCCAAACTCGGGCTGACCCCAACAATGCAGCACGAGCTCTTCCTCCTCCTGTCCTCGCACCCTTCTCCCCTCCTCGCCTCTCCCCTCATCCACCCCGGCGAACGCACTACCCTCCTCCGGCTCTCCGCCCTCGCAACCCTTCACCAAACCGTCACCTCCTTCTGCACTCGGTCTCATCCTACCTCGTCTCTCTCCGCTCTCGCAGCGATCCTCACCACTCGAATCAGTCGACCCTACACCGCGGCAGTTCTTGCACTCGAGGAGCGAGTTCTCCGAGGCGAGATCGATGGACTGCCGCTGGCGCTTGTGATGGCGGAAATGGGAGAATGGGAGGGGTTATTGAGCGGAGTTGTGAGGCTGCTCGACGCGCTGGAAAGGGGGCCTGCGGCGCTCGATGGGAGGAGTGCGAGGAGGGTCGCGTTTGCGGGAGCGGACGAGGACGACGAGGGAGAACAGGAATGGACGGCAGCACCTCTCCTTACCCTTCTCAGCCGACATTCCAACACCGGGCTCACCACCCTCGCCTCCCTCCTCCAATCCTGCATCTCGGCCATCTCGACTCTCTACCTCGCATCCCTCTCGTCCTTCCTCATTTGGGGTCTTCCAGGTCGTGAACTACTCGTCCTCAGTACTTTGACCCCCACTTCCTCCTCACCAAGCTCGACAACCTACACCTTCCCACCGACCTCCCTCCCGCACCTCCCGGCCCTCGAGAACCCTTCAACTCGCACCGCACTCCTCAACGCCCTTTCGACAGTCTGTCGAGCGCTATCGGTTCTACACTCCCTTCCTACCTCGTCGCTCAACGCTACGGCAGGTCCTATCGAACTCCCTCGACCGCTCCGCCACAGCCTCCAATCCCTCCTCCAAGGCTGCACTGGTCCAGCCGACGAGTCCTTTCCCTCTCGCATCTCGTCCATCGAAAGTGAGTTCCTTCTGCCTTGCTCTCCCCTCGCCGCACGACTAATTCCTTCTCACACAGCCCTCCTCTCCACCCACCTCCTGACCCTACACCTCCCCACTCCTCTCCTCCTCACCACCCTCCAAACCCTCAGCACGACCTTCCTCCTCCGAACCCCCCTCGCCACCTCCCTCGTTTCCCAACTCCTCCTCCTCCGCCCCCGTCGCTCCCTCTCCTCCCTCGATCTCTCAAGCGCCCTCGTCCGCGCCGCCGGGACAGAATTGGACGACGACGATGGGTCGAGCGCTCTCGACGCTTTCCGACTCGTGCTGAGCAAGGAAGAAGGTCTCGCGGAGGATCCCTTCGCAAAGCGGTTGTTGGGACCGAGCATCAGCCTCGTGTACGCTCCGACGCCGGCGTTGGCGCTCTTCTTGACCGAGGACGCACTGGCCATCTATGGCCGGATATGGGGGTACCTCATGGCTGTTCGATCCTGCCACGCTCGGCTACTCACTACGTCCGTCCTTCCCTCCTTGCCCTGAAAACGCAAACTGACGAATCTTCGCACAGCTGGGCTTCCCTCGCGCATGCTCAACGTCTCCGAAGGCGCTTCACCGGCGCTAGTGAAGGTGGTGTCGATGCGGAAGAAGCAGCTATGCGAGAAGCAGCGGTCCGAGGCGTCTGGGGCCTCGTTCGCGCCATGGTGTGGTGGGTCGAGGGGGTCGAAGCCCATTTCCAGATGGACGTGATTGATCCTGCGCTCCGAGAGCTCTTGGAAAGGATTGGGGGAGAGGGAGGGAGAGACGAGAAGGGGCATATGAGGGGGAGGTCATTCTCGACCAAGGCCGGGAGCGAGGGAGGGGAGGAGGGAGAGCGACTCGATTTTACGAGTTTGGCGACGCTCCATGCGCTGTATCTTTCGCTCTTGCTTTCGGGCTTGTTGCTCAATTCCGAGGTGCTGAGTGGGATGGTGATGGAGATGATGGAGATCTGCGAGGGGTTTTGTGCGAGGGTGGATAGGTGGGGTGGGGACGTTCTTCCCGGGTTGTTGTCGGGGACGATGGGGGACGAGGAGAGTGCTCAGCGTGCGTCGATTTTGCTCCTTCCTGTGAGGATCGAGGGCTGAGTTTGATTCGCAGTCGTCTGGGAGCGACATCACCTCGTGCAGGAGGTCAACGAGGTTCGTCGTCCCTCCCTCTCCTCCACCCCGCTAACCATCTACCGCAGACTTTCTCCGACAAACTCCTCACCTTCTTTGAGCTCCTCTCCTCCGCCTCAACCAACCCCCGTCGTCCAACCCACCCCGACACCTCCCTCTCCGTCGCCTCGATCTCCTCCACCTCTCTCGCCTTCCGCCCCGTCCTCCCCGTCCTCCCCTCCGCCAAAAAATCTTCCGCATCCTCTACCCTCTCCCAAAACCCCATCGTCGCGCAAGCGCGCGCGGAGGCGGAATTGGCCGCGAGGGAGTTTTTGCCGCAGTTGTTGTTGAGGTTGGATTTTGCTAGGTGGTTTAGTAGAGCGGGGGAGCGGAGGGAGAGGGCTGAGGAGAGGGAGAGGGCGAGGGAGGAGGTGGTCGCTGGGGGGTCGGTGTTGCAGGGGTTGAACGATGCGTGAAGCGGCTGGTGTTGCGAAGGTCCTTTCGTGCCTGCCCATGTCCTCGCTGCTTTAATTTCCTACCGCTGCTGCCTGTTCTCCAAGCATCCGCTTCTATCACGATCAGCTCTGCAGGTCACTCACTCCAAGTACCCCCGAGCAGAAACTGTAAAGCGGGTGGGGAGGCGCATTGCGGCGAGGACGGGGACTTGTAAATCAAGAGTGGATGCGAGATGCTGGCGACAATGCTGGATGTAGATGTAAAACCAAACGACTCCCTCCTAATCCTCCTCACTCCCTCGGACGTCCCAACCCCTCAGCGAGCGCGGTACGGGCCTTCCTTCCTGCCTCCCTCGCTGCCGACTCCCCCTCCGACTCCTCCGCCTCCCCACCCTCCTCCAAAATCCTCTCCTCTCCCCCATTCCTCTCCCGCCCAAACCCTCCATCCCCCCAACCCCTCCTCAAGTCCTTGCACCTCGCCATCTCCCTCTCCACCTCCTCGAATTCCGCTCCCTCAATCCACTCCCCTCGAGGGGCCTTCCCGCGCAGCTCTTGCGCCCTCTCATCAACCTTCTCCATCGCAGTCTCGAGATCGTCGTATGAGCTTCCGAGGACGTCGAGAGTGCGAGGATCGAGGAGAGCGCGCGCGGCAGCGAGGTGGGAGCGAGTGGTGTCGAGGGCGGGGGGATCGGAATGGAGGTTCTCGAGCTGAGTTTCGAGAGTTTTGACTACGATGTGGGGAGATTCGAGCTGGGTCGGAAAAGGATCGAGAGGCGGAAGGGCGAGTACGGGTCGCCAGGTCGTCGGTTCGGCGTAGTAGTCCATCTCCAGCTCCACAAGGGATACAAGGTCGTCCACTTGCGTTCGGGTGATGGGAGTGCTGGCGGGGAGGAGAGTCGGATAGGAAGGAGGGAGCGTGCGAGGATCGACGGATTCGCTAGCGAGGGTCGTGCGAAACTCGGTTGGGGAGGGGAGAGCTGCGTCATGCTTGAGCTGGAGGGTCGTTGTCGTCCGTTCTCCTGAGTTGCGAGGTCGAGCGTTCTCCGAAGAGCCCGTCGTGGAGAGGGAGGGAAGAGGAACGCCGCGCGATCCGCTGGCATATCGAATCGGACGAGGAGAACCGCTTCCCATCTCTGAAACAGGAACTCGGCTCCTCGCCAACGGAATGGAAGGAAATTGCCTCTCCTCCCCGTTCTCCTTCTGCGTCCCCGACGTCCAGACGGGCGGAACGAAGAGCTCTCCCTCCTTTGCGCGTCCGAGGTAGACTCCTCCCCTCGCTCCTGGACGTCCGAGGCCAATTCGCATTCCCGAAGTCTTCGCGTCGCGGAGGAAGGGGAGCGACGTGGACGTATTGAGAGGTCGACGAGGGCGAGTTACAGGGTTGGTTTCGCTCGAAGTGGACGTGATCGGCGAGGGAGGAAGTCCAGTGGAGAGAGCTTCCGCCGGAAGACGAGAAACAACGGTGTACAATTGCTGGCGAAGCGAGGAGGCGGGATAGTGCGAATCCAGGATCGTCGTCGCCTTCGAGGAGGTGTGGAGAGGTCGACGGGAGTGGGTCTGTGAACGGAGGTCGTGCCAAGTTGAGGTGATGGGAGAAGGCGGAAGGGCAGTGGAGAGAGCTGCCGGAGGCGGACGAGAGAAAAGAGTGTCGGCTCGCTTGCGGGGAGAGGGGGTGCGAAGGTCCTGCGACGGCCCGGTGCTGGCCCTCGTCTCCATCACCTTCCTCCTCTCTTTCAAGATCGCGTTGAGCTTCGCCCTCGACGGAGTCATGCCAATTGTACTCCTCTGGCTCGCTCCCTCGCCGCTCTGCCTCGCCTGCTCCATCTCGCTCGAGCTCGCTGGGAGCGATTCCCGCAAGAGAGTGAGAGCGGCGGAGAGGGTTGACTGAAGCTGGAGAACGATGGCGCGAATGTCGTTGATTGAGAAGGGGGAGGGGTCGGGAGAGAGAGTTCCTTCGAGAGCGGTGCAAAGGAGGGGTTCAAAGGTCGCAAGGCCGTGGTCGCTGCGAGAAAGGTCAAACGAGATCCCGTAAACGCGAAGGAAGAGGAACGCACGTAACGGAGAAGGAAGAGGAACGCACGTAACGGAGATCGATTCCTTCTCGAGGGCGTCGCAGAGGAATTGAAGCCTGTTTCCCATTGCTTGGTAGGTGGACCAGAGGTCGTCCGTCGAACAGCGTGCTTGGGACCAGTCGGAGAGCTCTGCGGGAGGAGTCAGCTGGGAGGTCGAAAGCCGGGACTCGGGCAAGCGACTAACGTTCCATTATCTTGTCTGACAGGCCCAGCAAAGCGTGAGCCCCGCTTTCGACGTGCTGAAGTCGAATCGAAGGAGGAATGGCTGGAGACTGCCGGGGGAGTGATGGAAGGTCAGCTCAGTCTCTGCAACCCCGTATACTCCCCCCCGGTGGTCACCCCGTGTATCACGTGTAATACTATCCGCAAGAAGAGGCCCACCTTGTCTTCAGCAGCTCTCTGGAGCCCCGGAATGCTAGGCGGCTTGCTGTCCACTCTAGGTCTTGGGCCTCTGACCGGCGGTCGTGAGGAAGCGGGGAGATTG
Organism: Glaciozyma martinii; assembly: GCA_025758715.1. Taxonomy (NCBI): domain Eukaryota; kingdom Fungi; phylum Basidiomycota; class Microbotryomycetes; order Kriegeriales; family Camptobasidiaceae; genus Glaciozyma; species Glaciozyma martinii. Next base: position 39,723 of record JANGFH010000083.1, on the reverse strand, counting down.
GGATCGCTGAAGCGGTTAAATGAGGAGGTATTCGCGGGTGAGGCTATCGTGTTGGCGGCGGCGGAGCTCTGGGAGGGAGCGGAATACACCGTCAGGCGAGACGGCGGGAGCGCGGCGCCGGCGCGCTGGAGGGGTGTCCCTGGTGCTTGGGAGGTACTGGGAGTACATCTGACTCTTGTGGAGCGTAGGATATGGGGTAGGAGAGGTGGGCTGAGAAAGAGGAGGAGAAGAGCCGCGCGCGAGAGTTCCTCCTCTTCCCTCTCGACTGGTCTGCTCTTCGAAGGCTCTCTCAATCCTCGACTCGCTTCGTGTAGCCAATCCTAAAGGGGCACCTTTCACCTCTCTACCAGTCTGAGCTCCGAGTTGACAGCAGCACCAGGGCGTGGCGAAAGCCTCGATCTCAGCTTTGCTTCAAGTTCGCGGAGCCCGCAGTGGTTCCGACTTTCCGCCAATTCTTCTCCCTCCCTCCCTTCTCCCGGAACTCATCTTGAAGGCAGGGGCGTCTCCTCGAGCCTCCCAGATCCTCCTCTGCTGAAATCGTGCACCGAGCCTCTCTCAGGGAGGTTCTACCGTCCTGCGTAAAGGACGAGCTCGCTCGCTCCATTCCAACCGCCGCTCAACACAGCACTTGTTACTCGACATTCCCAGCCAGGTAGAAGTCAATGGAAGCTCCTCCATCGTTACAACACGCTCTCCACCTGCACCCCATTCCTGCAAGCCCGAAAGCAATATCAGCTCCCATCCTCCCGTCCCCTCACCCGGACTCACCCTCACGCACTACCCCAAACTCCCCAATACCATCCCCGCAATCTCACCCCCTTCCCTCCCCTTCTGCCTCTCCCTGAACAGGCGCGGTACCTCGGCCGCTTTCCACTCCACAAGCGCCGAGAGTGAGGGCGGAGCGAGAGGGGGTGGAGTTGGGGGTATGGGGATTCCACCGATTGGAGAGGAGCGGAGAGTCGCGAGGAGGGTTGTTAGAGTTGTTAGGAGGTGGGCGACGGCTGCGAAGGGATCAGCGGCGCTCGCAACGAGGATATGGAGGGAGAGGCCTTACCCACTGCGTCCTCCTCCCCATTCTCTTCAAACGCATTCTCCCTGACAAAGCTGCATTAGCGCCACTCCCCTCCTGCCGTGGCGCGAGCTCACCACCTCTCCAAAACTCTCTCGACCCCCCTCTCCACTTCCCCCAGCACTCCCTCCCCTCCGACCCCCAATAAGATCCCCAACACTCTCCTCGCCTCAAGAACTGGGTCCTCCAGCCCCGCTGCTATCCCCCGGCTCGCGATGGTGGAGGGAGCGCGTTGGGAGCGCGAGAGCGGGGGGAGTTGAGGGAGAGGAGAGGGGCGTTGGTACGGCGAAACGGCGAGCGGGGAGAAGCCTGGGGGTGGAGTGGCGGTCGTGTATTGCGTGAAGGGGTTCATCGTGGTGAGCTTGGGGGGTGTGGGAGGAGGAGAAGAGACGAAGGTGCGCGTCGAGCGTTCTTGTCCTCCTGCCGTCACCGCTGCTCCGCTCTTGAACGGGTCTGAATCGCTCGAGTGAGCTCTCTTACGACTCTATAACAGGGTCGCAAGCCCTAGCTCTCGTGCGCGATGGTCGTTGAGGAGGAACTGCTCCGAGGCTCTCTCGTCCTCAATCCAGCTCCGTTGTCGGCGGACGACACTTCGTGCTCGCGACGAGACTCTCACCAGCGGTTAAGGGAGGGGGTGTGTCCTTGGGAAGTAGTGCGACTAGCACTGGGGGAAGAAGGAGCCCCTCAGCTGACTAGGATCGATAGCGTCCTCCTCAGCTCACCACCTGACTGGCAGCTCCTTCTCAAGCACGAGGATGAGCTCTTCCGATTCTGATTCTCTAAAGACATCCTCGACGCTTGTTTCGTGGATAACTAATCGCTCGAGTCTGGGAACGCAACGGTGGCTGCTACTCGCTCCGGTCGTCTAGACATGCCCCCCTCCCCCCCCCCCCCTCTCTCTCGGGCTGAGAGTAGTCCCCATCGATCTGACGACCTCCACCTTCCCTGTTTGACTGCGGCCAACGTGACCCCTGTAAGCTCAGCTACTCTCGCGCAAGGTCCTTCCGGTATCGGAACCCCCACCTCCTCCTCTTTCTTCTTCAAACCACCTCGTCAAGATGCTCCAAACTCTGCTTCGTGCTGGATTCACAGCACTTCTCTTTCAGTCGGCCATCGCTGCGCCTGGAGCGTTCGTCGCTGGCCGCACCAACCGTCTCCAGGCTCGCACGCCCTCCAAGGCCAACACGACTATCGTGCAGCTCTTTGAATGGAACTGGGTGCGTCCCACCCTTCCCTGAACCACCGTCGCCGACGCTCCTTCCAATAGAACTCGGTCGCCGCTGAGTGCACCAACCACCTGGGTCCAGGGGGGTATGGCTTTGCTCAGGTGAGTCCGCGGCCTTGAGCTCCGCAGGCCCGAATGCTCAATTCGTTTCAGGTGTCTCCACCTCACGAGCACGTCGCAGGAACTCAGTGGTGGACAGAGTACGTCTGCTCTCTCTTGATTGAGAAGGATGCTGCTGATTGCTCCTTCGCAGCTACCAGGTTTGGCGGTGGATCTGGCGAGACTGGCTAGAGACTGACGACTCGAATCAAGCCCGTCAGCTACAAAATTCAGTCCAAGCGAGGTACTCGAGCTCAGTTTGCCGCGATGGTTTCGACCTGCAACGCTGCCGGCGTAGGGATCATCGTCGACACGATTCTAAATCGTGAGTTCCTTGCTCGCTCGTGGCAGGGATTTCGCTCACTCTTCTCGCAGACAGTACAAAGCTTTCTACTGGGAATCCTGGTGCTTGACTGACTTCGTGATTCAGTGGCTGGAGGGCAATCAGGAACGGGCTTCGCAGGGAGCGTCAGTCCTTTTGCGCTTCGCTCCTCCGCTCGCAAAGCTAACGACCTCTTCGCTTGTAGAGTTATTCATCTTTCAACTACCCGGCTGTTCCATACACCAGCGCCGATTTCCACTCGGTTTGCACCATCGACTGGAGGTACCTAAGTCCCCCTTCGCTTTGTCTGTCTGGGCGCTGATGACCTCCCTCCGTCCCTAGCGTCCCCAGCTCGGTTCGCAATTGCCAGGTACTTCCGACACCTCTCCCTGGGTATTAAAACTTGCACTGATTCTCCGTGCAGCTGAGCAACCTCCAAGATCTCAAGACTGAGACTGCGACAGTTCAAACCTTTCGTTCGTTCTCTCGCTCCTCTCTCCAGCCGCGCCTAACCACTTGGCGTGCAGAGGCAGCGTACATGAACGATCTAATTAGTCTCGGTGTGGCTGGATTCCCACTCGACGCTGCGAAGATGATCGAGCCTTCGTCCATCGCTGCTGTGCTCGCAAAGCTCACTGCAGCTCCCTGTGAGTCCCTCCATTCTCTTCGCTCGAATACTTTCTGAAACCCCTTCCAGATATTGTTCAAAAGTTCTATTCCGGCGACGGAGACACTGTCACCGCGAACATGTACACCGGAGTGAGTGCACAATCTCTCAACGGCATCGCAACTGACGAGCGAGCAACAGACTGGCGACGTTCACGAGTTTCGTGCCTGTGGGAATCTCGGAGCAGCTTTCGCTGAAGGGAAAGGTCTTTCGTCTCTCCTTTCGTGGCCTGGCTCGACCTGGGTGCCGAGCGCGAAGGCGGTGACTTTTGTTGCGTGAGTCGATCCTCTGCGAGGGGCTTTCGCAGTTGCTGATGGAGATTGCAGGAACCACGATACGGTGCGGTCTTTGCTTCAATTGCGAGAGGAAATCGCTGATCCAGTCTTGCAGGAACGCGAAGGGATCGCGAGCCACCTCTCCTCGACGTCGGCGAACAACGCCTATACCCTCGCTTCCATCTTTGTCCTGTGAGTTCTCCCACTCTTGTAGTTTGGGAGGTGCAGATGCTGACTCCTGGATCAGTGCACACCCCTATGGAACCCCCACCGTCTTCTCCGGCTACGACTTTGCCAACTTTGACCAAGGCGCACCTGTGGATTCGAGCGACAAAGCAGTCGACACGACGTGCTACAGCAACGGCTGGCGATGCGAGCATCGTTGGACTTCAATCTCGAACATGGTCAGGTGCGTTCCTTTCTCTCGCTCTCTCGATCCGCGTGGCTGATGGAGTGCGAAGGTTCCGAAACGCCGTCGCAGGAACTGCGATCACGAATTCGGTCGCGACAACTGCGAATAGGATCTCTTTTGGCAGAGGAGCGGTCGGGCACTTTGTGATCAACTACGAGGGCTTGAGTTGGGCGGCTACGCTGTCGACGAGCGTACCTGACGGGACTTGTGAGTCTCTTCGCTGGTCGCAGCGAGATCCTCGCTGACGAGCTGTTCGCTTCTGCAGACTGCGAAATCATTTGTGAGCGCTCTCTTAGTGACTCTGTGGCCCCACGCTGATCAATCGTAGACGATACCGACGCCTCCTTCACCGCCTGCTCCAGCTCGACAATCTCCGTCTCGGGCGGCAAATTCACGGCCACCATCCCCGCCTACGACGCCATCGCCTTCCACGCGCTCCCTTCCAAAAGTTCGTCCGCCAGCATCACCTTCTCCGAGACCGCCACGACAACCTACGGGCAGGTGAGTTCCTTCGCTTCGCCACCTTGCGAAGCGTTCGCTGACCAGGATTCGCAGACGGTCGTCCTCGTGGGATCGGTTTCTCAGCTTGACAGCTGGGTTCCTGCGCAGGGGAAGCGGCTTTCGTACGTATCTGGCACGGAGACGGGTCTCTGGCAAGTGACCGTCTCGCTCCCCGCCTCGACCTCGGTCGAGTTTAAGTTTGTGATTCTCAACGCCGACGGGACGGTCGCCAGCTGGGAGTGAGTCCTATTTTGCTGAATCCGGTGCTGGGAACGAAACTGATGGGATCTGCGAGCAGGTCTGACCCCAATCGCTCCCTCACCACCCCAGCGAGCGGAGCGAAGGACGTCGTTTCGACCTGGCGTTGAGCTCCTTGGGCCTCCTGCTTTGTTCTAGCACGAACTCTGGTAGTTTTTAATCCGTGTAGAAGCGTTCAAGGTACTTCAGCAGAGCTGTAAACGCATCCCGAATCTCGCTCTTGTCGCCGAACGAGAGAATGCGCCGCTTTCGCCGCGAGCGAGTTGAACGCGACAGGTTCTCTCCTCAACCTCACGCCCACGCCCCCGCTCGGTTCCTTAAGTTTACACCAAATCGACTGGTGCAGCAACTCCTCCAGCCTCCACGCCTTTCGGATTCAGCCTCCCCCCTTTGTTCGCGTGACGGAGGACGGAGAACTTGGCTCGAGTTGGGAGTTGGGCTTGAGTTCCAGTGGATGCAGAGGTGAGCTCAGATGCTTGTGGTCTGGAAAGGTATGAGAGCGTTGGCGGGGAGGGAAGAGCTCGTGTGCTTGGGGTGGACTACTCGAGCGGGCTTGGCTTGCCTGGGTACGAAGCGGCGTCTGGACAGAGCTGCCGTCTCTCGCCCTGCGTCCCGATAGCGCGGTGAGGATGGGTATCTGCAGGAGGACACAGGAAGGCTCAGGAGCGGTGTACTTGGGCAGCTGCTGCAGCTTCCCTTGCGGGCATGTTGAACCAGGCTCGGGCTTGCTGTGAATCACCGGTGCTTCGAGTGGACAACTACTGGCACTCCAGATGTTAGCTCCAGGATGCCTACAGGTTCTCCTCCAGCTCCCCCAGCCGGCGTCTTTGGAGAACCAAGCTGACAAGGCTCCCTCGCAGGTCCTAGGTCCCCGACGCGACACCCCTCCTCAGGATGGACCGAATCCGCCGCTTCGCCTCGACCTCCTCCTTCTCCCTCAGCCGCGCCGCCGAGCCCTCGGACAGCAACTCGATCACGTCCAGCATCTTGCGCTCGTCCTCCCTCGCCGACGCCCTCTCGTCCCCTCTCGTACCTCCCCCAGTCGACACGCGCGCGCTCGCCCACGCCTCCCTCATCACCACCCTCGAAGCTCTCCAAACCGTCCCTCGCGCCGCCTACTCCCACCGCCTCGTCCTCATCGCCAGGATCCAGCAGATCCTCACGGAAGAGCCGGATACGCGCAATACGTTTCGAGAGCAGGGAGGCTTCCTGAGCGCCGTTTCGATCCTCGCCAGCTTGGAGGAGGCTGCAGTTGGAGATGGAGCGGGCGAGGAGGCGGATTCGATCGAGACGAGGGCGGAGCTGCGGTACGAGCTCGTCAAGCTGGTCTTTGCGATCATCGCCCTCGCCTGCACGGGGCACGACCTCAACCGCGCTACGTTCGCAGAGACGGTCGGGTTCGAGGCGATTCGGGAATCCATCAAGCTCAGCGGGCTCATGGGAGCTCAGTCGCGCATTCCTGAAGGCGACGACGGAGCAAAGGCGTCTCCAGCGGAGAAGCTGCTTTCGATCCTCTATGCCTTCCTCACAGGCGACTTCTCCTCCCCACCCATCTTCGCCCACCTCCGACTTCAGCTCGACACTCCCACCCTTTCTACCCCCCAAACCCTCCCCTCCTCAGACTCTACCGATTCTGCCGACGCCGACGAGTCTCCCATCCCCTCGAATCCTCCCTCCCTCGAATCCCTCATCAACACCCACCTCGTCGACCGCTTCCACACGAACGAAACTGAAGTCGCCCAGAACCCCGCCGTCGTTCCTCTTCTCCTCGACCTCCAAGCCACGCTCAGCGAAGACGAGCACCAGCTGAGCTACATGGTCCTCTCGTCGCTTCGCCACCTCGCCGAATCGTCGACGAGGTCGCAGGTCGCGTTGAACGAGGCGGGCGTTGTAGGGATCGTTTTGGGGAGGGTGTTCCCGGTGAAGAGGGAGGAGGTTGTCGAAGGTGTGGAGAGGGAGGTGCACAAGGGGTTGTTGGAGAGATTGCTCGAGATGGGAGCGGGGACGATGGAGATTCGGACAATGTTTGAGGGTGTGGTGGAGGGTTGGCGCGGGGAGGGAGAGGAGCGGCTGAACGAGGAGATGCTCAAGCTGATGTCAGTGACTCGCTGGGAGCAAGGTCGAGACGATACTGATGAACTTGTGATAGCCTCAACGGCGTTCGCAAGTCCCGCTACCCCTCCTTTATTCATTTCGACCTCTCCCTCCACGGCCACTCGTCCCTTTCCCTCCGCTCGCTCGGACGCCCCTTCCCTCCCCCAACGCACGGCTACACCTACCTCGCCTGGCTCTCGATCGAAAACCCTCCCTCCGACGCCGACGAGAAGCTCGTCATATTTGGATGCGGGGACGCGACGGGCAAATGCCACCTCGAGCTGACGATCAACCCGGACCTCCACCTCTCCCTCTCTACGTCCCTCGCCAAACCCGCCATCGTCTTCTCCTCCTTCACCTTCGAACTAGGCCGCTTCTACCACCTCGCCGTCGTTCACCAGCGGCCCAAATACTCGTCCAACTCTCCCGTATCGCTCTACATCGATGGCAAGCTCGTCGAAGTCTCCAAGGCCGCCTACCCCGTCGCGCCGCCGAAAGACTGGGAAGTCCAAGGCTGGCTCGGAACGCCCAAGGATCGCGTCCCGACTGGTCGACTCGGGAAGGGGAGGAGCGAGATGAGGTGGAACCTCGGACCGACCTGGCTCATCCACGGCGACGTCCCCGAGGAGATGGTCTACGTCTGCGCGACGCTCGGCCCGCGCTACGCCGCCAACTTCCAGGACCAACTCGGACAGTTTCAGACGAACAAGACCTCGACCCTCCTCAACGTCCGCCTCGACGCCCTCGCGCGCGACTCCCCTACCTCCGCCAAGCAGCAGGCCAACTCCCCCCTCGTCCAAGCCATCCGCGACAAAGGCGCCGTCGTCATCCCCGAACACCGCATCTACTTCGCCTTCTCCGCTCTCAACACTCTCGTCACCGGCTCTCCGCGCGGCCTCTCTGGATCCGGCCTCTCCGCGCACGCGCAGCAGGCTCTCGCCCTCGCTACGGCTTCGCGAGGAAAGGTCGTCGTCAACTCTGCGATCCCCAAGGTCGAAGACGCCCTCGTCCGACCGCACGGTCTCGGACACCTCGATGGGGATCCCTGCGTCGCCAACCCCCAAGGTCTTGATGTCGGGATCTGTAAGATCGGAGGAGTCGCCGTTGCTCTGCGACTCGTTGAGCTGGCGAGGACGGGAGGACAGCTTACGATGGCCGTCGAGCTGTTCGTCGAGCTCGTGAGCGAGAGCTGGAGGAACGCCGAGGATACGGAGAGGATGCAGGGGTACGAGATCCTCGCTCTGCTCCTCAAGTCCAAGGCGGGGATCATGCAGACCGAGACGCACGATGCGATCCTTAAATTCGTCGGGTACGACTGCGAGGAACCGTCGAAGTCGGTCGTCTCGAACCCGCTCGCATTCAGGTTCCTCGTGCTCGACTTTGGGCTTTGGAGCGTCATGGAGCCGGGGATTCAGTGGGCGCATTTCGATCGACTGAGGGAGTTTGTTCAGCGGAGCGTTCATCGCGACTTCAACACGAGGAGGTTGGCCAAGATGCGTGAGTCCCTTTTCTTCTGCGGCGTTTTGGAACGTGCAGCTTAGCCTCTCCTCTCCGGCAGATCTCACTCGCAAGATTCTCTTTGCTCTTCGTGCAAACTACTACGATCAAGCGATGCTCGCGGAGGTCGTAGATACGCTCATGCACGTCGTCGGCGCTCACTTTACGACGGAGACGGTTCGCCACATCGCCACCTTCCTCACCGCTACGCTCTGTCAAGGTGGGTCTTCCGGGACTCGAAATTGCCGAGAACAAGGCTAACTGTCTCGGTGCACGCAGTCCTCGAACCGAACGGCGCACCCCTCTCCTCCATCGTCCCAAACGGCACCCGCACCCTCTCCGATCCCCTTCCTGCACTCGTCGACCCCTCCACCTCCTTCGTCCTCGACGCGAGCCAAGTCGATAGCGGCTCTTGTCGCTCCTCCCTCCAAATCATGCAAACCTTCCACGACATCCTCCTCGCGCCGAATCGCAAGCAGGAGCTCGACAAGTTCGCCAAAATCATCACGACAAAGTGGATGCTCCTCTTCCTCCTCGACAAGCACGCCCACCCGTTCTCCGCCGTCCTCGCCCTGCGAATCCTCGTCCGCATCCTCCAGACCCAAGGTCCCGCGTTCGTCGCCAAGTTCGGCAACTCGACGGACGGCTTTTCAGTCATGCGCGTCGCCATCCCCCATCTCTGGAACTTTGGCCAGGTCCAACTCGCCCTCTTCGCCCTCCTCCATGGCCGGGACATCGCCACTCTCCCCCTCGACGCCCCATTCGAAGCCGCGACGTTCTCGAGCTCTAGCGCCGAGGTCCCGTCGAAGCTCGCGCCTGAGGCCGTCCGGATCATCATCGCGTGCCTTGGGAAGGGCCTCAAGGAGGTCTCCACGAGCGAGGCCGCAGGAGTGATCGCGTCAAAGGCGATTCCGACCGTGGCAATCAGCGGTCCGGATGAGGATGCAGCGACACCGCTCGAGGCCGCAGCGAAGGGGGCTACGCTCTCCTTCGAGGCTGGATTCGAAATCGTCGTCGAACTCCTCTCGAAGTCGAACCGCGCGACTGCGAGTGGGGCACACCTCGTCACTTCGCCGGTACCGCTTCAAGACTTTGCGGGCATCCTTCGACCCTTCCTCCTCCTCAGCACTCCCTCCCTCCCTTCCTCGTCAACTCTTCCGCCATTCCCAATCCTCACCTCCCGCAACAACTATCGACTCAAGTCCGACCCTCCTCTCCCCCTTCCTACTCCCGCCCCGCGAGCCAACGGAAGCACGATAGCCAAAAGCCCTCTAAAGGTCCGAATACCGGCTCTCATTGAGTATTTCGACAACCTCCACTCCCCCGCCATCTCCCCGCCGTTCGCCTCTCCACCGGTTGAGAAGGGCGGTGCGACTCGAGCTGCGACTTGCGAGGAGAAGGTCAGCAACGCGGCGGCCTCCCTGCTCGACTTCCTCAGCCACCACGTCAGTCACGCCCTCACGTCTCGCCACGTTCATCGGCGCACTAGGAGCGGCATGGATCTCTCCCTCTCGCCCAACACGGATCCCGCCCTCCAGGTCTTGCGCGAGATCTTCACTGCGGCCGCATCGAGCGAGATGGAAGAGCAGGTACGTCGCCGACGCTTCTCAGCTCGACCAGGACTAACGAGGTCGCCTTGCAGGTTGCGTTCCGGACCCTTCTCCTCAAGGACGTCTCTCGCAGGCTAGCTCGAGCGAGTATCGCCTCCCCAGTCGCGAACAAGATCGCCTCGTTTGTCGAACTTGCCGTCAACCAGTCGTTCGAAGGTGCGAGATCCCTGCTGCTCCTCGCTCTCCCTTTCGCTGATTCTTGTCCCTAGGCTGGAACGTCGAATTGAAGGAGCTCCTCGACTTCGTTTTGACGTACACCGAAAAGCTCCTCGACGAAACCTCGCTCGACGTTCCGTCAATGGAGACGACCCCGTCTGCGTCCCTCGTCAAGTCTCTCAACCGCCTCATCCTCCTTGCGTGAGTTTGTTCGATTGCCGTACGTAGGAATCACCCTGACGCGCTCTTCAGCCTCTTGCAGGAAAGCGAGATCGCTGGCGTCCTTTCCATCCTCGTTCGGCACCAGATGAGCGTCTTCGCGGTCCGGAACACCGACGAAGAGTTCTTCCGCGCTCTCCTCCATCGCCTCAACTCGCTTCTTCAGTCTTCGTCTTCCCCGCTCGAAATCGCCGCCATCATCGACTTCTACAAGCTCTTCATTCTGCAGCGCCCGACCGACATCGAAGCTGCGATGGGAGAAAGCCGAGGGCATGGTGCGTACTTCTTGCCGCGCGCGTGGATCGCAGCTAATCATCTTCTACTGCAGAGTCAGAAGCGCCTCTTGTCGCGAAGCTCATCGACGCGGTAGGTCGTCTTGCCTTTGTCCCTTCCGCTCGGACTTACTCGCGGTCAGCAGGAAATCCAAGCCTTTCTCGTGCTGCTGGAAGACCGTCAAGGAGTCCTCGACAAGCTCGCGGGGTCATGGACCAAGTTCATCAAGGCGGAGGTCGAGATTGCTCAGAAGGCCGTCGAGCCCGAGGTTCCGCGCCTGCTGGAGCTCGCCAAGTCGGCGAAGAGCAAGAAGGATCTCCAGCGGCGGCGGACGCGCAAGCATCGCACCGGGATCTACGACTGGAGCGAAGGCATTCACGACGTGGAGTCCACTCGTGTGGCCCATGTGCGTGCTCCTCTTCGCGTGCCTAGGCTCTCAGACTTACGGACGTCCTCCAGACTCGTCAAGACATCGCCGATCATGCGTCGTTCGTTCAGATGGAGTGGCAGGAGCAGACGCAGAACCTTCAACGCGAATGCGGGATTTGGGGCGACCCTTTTACGGAACGACGATGGCGTCTCGACTTCACCGAAGGTGATTAACCAGCTCACTTTGCCTCGCTCAAGCTGACGACTTACTAGGGCATTGCCGCATGCGGAAGAAGCTCCAAGCGGACGTGTCGTGGCGGCCACGGCAGAACCTGGAGCTTGCTTCTCACGCTCGGGACCAGCATAGTCGAAGCCTGGGACCATCACGCCACGATTCGCTCTCCTCCAGCAGCAAGCGTGCGCTCTTCTCTTCTTCCGCAAGTCGCAGTCGCTGACGCGCAATTCTCAAAGTTCGAATCGATTCTGCGGCGTCTCCTCTTCCCAGCCCGATCAGCCCGGGGGAGGATCAGATCTGGAGCGAAGCGTTTGCACCTCCTGCAGGTGAGCTTTGCGAACCTCTCTTCGCTCCACCGCGCTGACCCAGGGTCCAAGATGCGCCCGATTCGGAAGCAGATCCTCACACCGTCGTTGACGAGGACAAGAACCGCAAGGTCCGCCGGAGCCTCGAGCCTGGGGATGTGATCTTGTCGGTCTTCAACATCTCTCGCATCGTCGGTCTCGACGCCTGCCGTCAGTCGCTCCCTTGACGCCGCCAGCGCCTCGAAACTGACGTTCTTCCTCCCTCAGCCGGACTGCTCCTCCTTGCGAAGAAGAACGTCTACATCATCGACAACTTCTTTCAGCGAGAGAACGGGGAGCTGGTGGACGCGTGGGACGCTCCTGCCGAGGTTCGTCGCCACCGTTCCTCTGCTTCGGCTCCGCTAACTTCGCCTTTCAAAAGGAACGCGATCAGCATCTGCAGACTCTTTCCGACCTTGCAGGACGCGACTCGAAGAAGGCTTCTGCAGATCTGGACACGGCGCATCGCAGTCGGCGGTGGACTTGGGCCGACTTGAAGGAGGTGCACGAGCGCAAGTACCTCTTCCGCAAGGTCGCTTTGGAGGTGAGCCAGTGCTCCCAGCCCCACGAGACCAGCCTGACTCTTTCTTCACTGTAGCTCTTCTTCGCCGATGGTCGCAGCTTCCTCGTCACCTTCGCGAAGGATCAGCGCACCCATGCCTTCGACATGATCGCGTCGCGAAGTCCCGAGGCTGTCGCTTCCGGATCTCTCAACGTCGCAGGCACGACGCTGGGCTCCAAGTTCTCGGACGTCGTTCTCGGTCAACGTACGAAGCTGGAGCAGATGACGAAGCGGTGGGAGCGGCGCGAGATGTCGAACTTTGACTGTGAGTTGGACTTTCCTGGCTCGGCAGTCGCAGTCCTGATGGAGCTATCACAGACCTCATGTTCCTCAATACCTGCGCTGGTCGCACGTACAACGACCTGACGAACTATCCCATCTTCCCGTGGATCCTGGCCGACTACTCGAGCGAAACGGTGAGCACCGTACCCCAGCCTGTCACTTGCTCGCGCTGATGAGATCGGATTGGCAGCTCGACCTCTCTCAAGCGAGTACGTTCCGCGATCTTTCGAAACCGATGGGAGCTCAGACCGAGGAACGCAAAGGTTCGTCCCCGCGACCGCTTTCGCCCTGCTCAATCTGACTTTGGTGGGTCTTTAGCGGAGTTCCAAGACCGCTATACGCAGCTCACCGAGCTTGGAGATGGCACGATTCCTTTCCAGTGAGCCCGACGACCCCACTCGAACCGCACCAAGCTAACTTTCGATCCCACCCAGCTACGGAACGCACTACTCTTCTGCGATGATCGTTGTGGGGTACATGCTTCGCTTGCGACCCTTCACCGAATCGTACCTCGACCTCCAAGGAGGCGCCTTCGACCACGCCGATCGCATGTTCTGGTCGATCCCAAAGGCTTGGGAGTCGTGCTCCAGGTCAGTCACGCCTGGAGAATGCTTTTCAGAGCAACCACTGATTCGATGGCTCCGCAGACAAAGCCGTTCCGACGTCCGCGAGCTCATCCCCGAGTCAGTCACCCCCCCCCCCCCTTCTCCCCTCGAGCCTGCGTTGATTTGATCTCCTTCTCAGGTTCTTCTACCTTCCTGACTTCCTCCGAAACTCCAACAATCTCGAGCTGGGTACTCGACAAGAAGGTCAGGAGCGCATCGACAACGTCGAGCTGCCTCCTTGGGCCAAGGGAGATCCTCGTCTCTTTGTCGAGCTCCATCGCGAGGTACGCGATCCGCTCCTTTCCTGCACGTGCTTTCTTCTCATGCCCTCTCCTCATCGCAGGCCCTCGAGTCTGAACACGTCAGCTCGCACCTCGGCAAGTGGATCGACCTCATCTTTGGCTTTCGCCAAACTGGGAAGGAAGCCATCGAGTCCTGCAACGTCTTCCACCACCTCTCTTACGAAGGCGCGATCGGTGAGTTCTCTCCTACGTGTCCAGCCCTTCTGAGCTAACCGTTCCACAGACTTGGACACGATCGAGGACGCCAACGACCGCAAAGCCGCCACCAGCACGATCCACAACTTTGGCACCTGCCCCTCGAAGCTCTTCAGCAAAGCCCACCCTCAGCGACCCGCTCTCCTCGTCGCGCGCTCCACGCACCCCATCTTCTCCCCCGACCTCCCAGTCGAACAGCAGTTCCTCACCCTCGTCCAATCCATCGTCCCCGTCTCCTCCAGCCCTTCTCAAGTCTCGAGGATCTACGCCTCGACGCCCGACAAGACCCTCGTCACGACTTCGCAGACGCTCCTCATCCCTGGCGATTCGGCGCACAGCATCTCGTGGGGGTACGCTGATCAGACGGTGCGGCTTCATGCGCGCGGGAACAACCTCCCCGTGACGGTCTTCGAGCACATGCATTCGGAGTTCGTCAGTGCAGCTTGCTTTGCGGACGCAGGGACGTTCGTGACTGGGTCGACCGAGTACGTTCCTTTCTCTCTCGTGGGCGCGGACCTCGCTAATACCGGCTCTGCAGTACGAACGTCTCGCTGTGGAAGTGGCGCTGGAGATCGCATGGCAAGGAAGGGCATTTCCAGCAGCTCGAGTGCCTGAGAGGGCATTCGGACCAGGTTACGTGCGTCGCTGCGTCGAGGGAGTTCTCGGTTGTCGTTTCGGGGTCGGAGGTGCGTTCCTTCTCTGCGAGCGGGGGTTCGATGGAGCTGATTGGTGTTGCGCAGGATCGGTCGGCAATCATCTGGGACCTCAACCGACGGAGGTTCGTTCATCGACTCGAGGGACACGAAGCTCCTGTTCATCTCGTCGCGATTGTTTGTCCTCTTTCGCTGGCCCACAAAACGGGTGCTGACGCTTCTTCTGCGACAGAGCGACACGACGGGCGATATCGTGACTTGCAGCGCTGCCGTCTTGCGCGTCTGGACCGTCAACGGCGTGCTGCTAGCGACTCAGCCGACGTCAAACTTTGTTGATCCCATCACCGCTGTCACTTGGTCTCTCGTGCGTCGCTTCCTTTAATTGAAGCGCGTTCTCGCTAATGGTTTCTGGCAGTCCGAAACGTCTCCCATCATCGCCACCGGGCACAGGAACGGCCGCATCATGCTCTGGCACCGCGTTCCCGCCTCCAACTCAACTGGTACGCTCACTCGCTTCCTCTCCTCGATCTTGCTGACCTGGTTCTCTCCCAGGTTGGAAGCTCGAGCAACTCCACGTCCTCACGCACAAAGACCGACTCTCCCACCGACCCTCCTCCACCACAACCTCCATCACCTCGCTCGCCTTCACCCCTCGCTCCCTCTACTCAGGCGACGCGCTCGGTCGTCTCTACCTCTGGAACCCGCCCGGAACCGACCTCTTGCTCCCCGATTCGACCAACGAAGGAGCGTGCATGGCGTGCGGGAATGGGTTCGGGATGCTCGAGACGAGGAGGAGGTGTGCGGGGTGCGCAGGCATCTTCTGTGGGTTGGATTCGACGACGAGTATCGAGGTTGGGGGAAGGTTCTGTGGGAGTTGTTTCTCGAGGTTGAGCCCGCTTATGGTGCTCGGGATCAAGTAGACGGTTTGGATTGATGTAACTGGGTGTGGGGATTCAGAGGACGAGTGGGGGAGGCTCGAAAGGCTCTCTCGCTCCTAGTCAAGAGTACGGTACAGCTGTACGGCTGAGCAGGAGCTGCTGGCACGTTGAACGCCTTCGCAGGCGAGGATCCGGAGCGCAGAACTCGAAAAGACGGGTGCGCTTCACCTTCTCCCTCCTCCAGTTCGCCTCGCCTGGCTGAGTCCTCACCTTCCCGTCAACCTCAGTACCCCCGCACCCGGTCGTCACCATTTCAGCAGTCAAGAAGGAGAAGATAGTCTCAGCGAAAGGGGACGCGGCAGAGGAGCTCGTTCGTTTTCGTGCTGCCTCCGGAGTCTCGCACAGCTCGACTGACGCGTCCTCCAGGTCCTCAAGTACCTTCGTGAGCAGAACAGGCCCTACGGAGCAAGTACGACGCGTCCCCGTGTCCTCCGCCACTCGTAGCTGACCCCGCTTCGAACCCACAGCGGACCTCTCGGCCAACCTCAAGTCGCGCGTTTCGAAGCCTCAAGCGCAGAAGACGCTCGCTGCGCTGCATGAGAAGGGGGAGATCATGGGAAAGGTGTACGCGAAGACGACAGTGTATTGCGCGTTGCAGGTGCGTTCGAGCTGGGGATGGACCTCGGGAGGGAGGGAAGGGAGCTGACGAGTGCGTGCAGAGCGATACCGATTCGCTCGACCCCGAGGCTGTTACGGAGCTCGAAGCGACTATCAAGCAGCTCAAGGAGGAGGAGACTGCCTTGAAAGAGGAGATCAAGTCGCTCAGCCGGTGTGCGTTCCTCCTCCTCCTCCTCTTCTTCCCCCGGACTCACCCCGCGCAGCCAAAACCTCGGTCACGAGCACTCCCCGCACTTCCTCTCTCTCTGCTCTTCTCTCCGACCTCTCCAGCAAGGTACGCTTCCACCCATCTTTTCGCACTCCCTTCGCTGACCGACCGAACCCAGTCCGCCAGCCTCTCTGCCTCGCTCGCTCCCCTGCGCGATCCCACCGCTCCCACCATCACCACCTCCTCGCTCGACACCCTCGATTCCTTCTTCAGCCGCACGCGTATCATCGCGCAGAAGAGGCGCAAGATCGCGCTCGAGATTCAGGGAATGCTGATGGATCAGGGAGGGAGGAGGAAGGGCGAGGAGAGGGAACTGTGGGAGGAGGATATCGGAGGGGAGTGGGACGAGGACGAGGTGGAGGTTTGGAAGGAGGTGGGCGAGGTCGAGCAGAGGGAGAAGAAGGCGAAGAGCGGGTGATGTGATGAGTCCTGCAGTGTCGATCGTGTTCCGACCGTTGTGGCTCTCGCGGAGATCCAGAAGAGGGCAGAGGAGCTGACCAACAGGTGCCTGGAGGATCGTCTCGTGCTAACGTCGCGACGCCCTGATCAGCGTCGAGGCACTCTTTGCTTGCTGCTCACTCAGCGGTTCCTGGGCGCTGGGACCGAAAGCTTGTCATTCCTGCTTCCTTCTAGGGGTTCCCTAGGACGTGCTCTCTGCTTCAGCAACTGCTCAGAGCAGTTCTCTCGTTCTCGCTCGCTCTTCCGACCTCTCGTCGACGTCGACGAGGCACCGCAGTACTCCGGACTCCGGGTATCCTCTTTCAAGGTACGCACAACTCGCTCTCGACGTCTAGATCCCACTAATCTTTGACTCCAGGGACAAACCTTGCTCCACCCCTACAAACTCCAACACCATCGAACGATGGCCGCCTCAACCTCCTGCATCTCCCTGCACACATTCCTCTCCACCCCTCCTCCCCCCCTCCCTCCCACCATCCACTCCCGCCGTTCCCCCTCGACCCCTTTCGACACTCATCACACCACCCACTCCCGCACACTCCTCTTCCGCGCCCGCACCTCCTCGGTCCCGGCTCGCTCCTCGTCGATCGGATCCTGTCCTCTCCCATTCATCCACTTCCTGACGAACGCGCTCTGCGACTGCGAGATGCCAGCGCCTGCGTACGCCCTTAGAGGATTCGCGCTTCCTGCCACGCGAGTGGGTGAAGTAGGGAGGGAGCCTGGGGAGGGGAGCTGGAGTGGGAAGGAGGCGGAGATGGGGATGGTGGGAAGCACGAGGGAGGGAGAGCCGATGGGTAGCAGGGAGAGGATAGGGGAGAGGGGAGATCGGGACGTTGGGAGCAGGTCGAGGAGCGTGAGGGGGAGGAGTGGGGAGGGGAGGGGGAGGGAGGGAGGAGCGGGCGGGGGTAGGGAGGGCTGCTGGGTGGATTCGAGGAGCGAGAGGAGGAACTGTAGGTCATCTCAGTGTCGCTGTCCGTTTTCGAACAATACTGATTCCACCTTCGCAGATTCCGACCTTTCCCCGACGACATCGCATTCCGCACCATCTACCCCCAACTTCGACGCGTCGTTCGCAACCTCTTCCTCTTCGCAAAGTACGGGAGCCAAAACCTCGTCCCCTCCGACCTGCGAACTCCCTTCCCTCCCCACAATCCTTCCTCACCCTTCCAAAACCAGCCATCGCTCGAATTCCTCCTCCTCTCCAGCGAGCAGCTCCCTCTCGGAACCCAGCTCCCCAGCCTCGACCCTCGCGACATCCAACAGCGATAGAGCACTCGCAAATCCCTTCAACTCTAGGCAACTCACATTCCCCGGCAAACCCCCCTCCTCTCCTCGCCGGCGACTCGCTCCCTCCTCCTACTCTCCTTTCATCCCCATCCCCTCCTTCCCCCTCTCCAGCTCCCAACGCGACAGCTATCGTCCAGTTCTCCGACCCAACGAACGCGTCCGAGCTCTCGCAGAGGAGGACGAACTCGATCGGATGATCGCAGCACAGTCAGTCGACAGCGTCTTGACGCGGAGAAAGCCTGGTACCTCGCTCGTCTCTCCGCAGGGGATTTCGGTCCCGTCGCAGGTGGAGAAGCGTTTGATCAGGCGGGACTCGACGTCGTCGGAGAGTTCTGGATTTTCGGAATACGTCGATGCGAGCGAGGGGGAGGATCTCTCCGAGGTGGAGACTGGTACAGCAGCTCCTGGGGACGTGCGAAGGGGGGAAGGAGGAGGAGCTAGGAACCGCAAGCAGCTCTCCCTCTCCGCCGCAAGCCTCTTTGGTGTCCCTCCTTCCCTCTCCTACGCTCCTCCAACAGCCAAATCCTCCCCCTTCTCTCCTCGCCCCCTCGCTCCTCCATCACCCTCCACCTCGTCGACCTACCCTCGAAACGCGTCACTCGCAGCTCCGACCCACGACACCAACGACGTCTCCTCCTCACCGCCCAAACCCCCTCGCCACCGCAAGCTCAGCTCCCGCCTAATCCCCACCCTCTTCCGACGAAAGTCCAACCCCCTCCTCATCGGAATCGGTTCCCAAGACCAATGCTTCTCTCTCGCTCCCTCGCTCGGCAGCGAGTCCCGCTCGAGCGAGGGAAGTACGTCGTTGGATCGGGGGAGTGGGTGGGCGTCGGGTGAACTGGAGAATTTCGTGGGAGTGAGGAGGGGGAGCGGGTGGAGTGAGGAGAAGGTCGTTAGTCCGGAGATCGAGGTGTTGGGGGAGAGGCTTGATCGGTTTGCGAGGGAGGAGAAGGAGCGGATTAGGGGGATCGCGAGGCGGAGAACGGCGAGTGGCTGTATTTGAGCGGTTGTGTGTCGCTAGGTCAATCGCCATCTGGAAGCAGTGCGACGAGATTGGCCGAGAGCAGGAATGAGAGCAGTGAATCCACGATTCCCGTTTGCGACGCCCTCGCTCACCCTCGCTCGAATCCCTTCATTGCGAACCCTTCTCGACCGAAGTGGCGGAAAGAAACTGCAGCTGGAACTGATCGCACTCCTCCCATGATCCCCCCACCAGCCCTCGACTTTTCGTCCCCGTCCCCGTCCCTGCGCTGGAAGGCGACACGGCGGTCGAGGGAGGTCGTTCGGTCCAACATTTCCAAACGACGACGGCATTGAGGGGGCAGTTGATGATCGCCACGATGTACCTGTCGAACCCCGTCAGTAAAGGAACGATTCGAAGTTGGGAAGGCCATACAATGCGCTGAGGAAGACGACGCGGATCAACTCTGTACCATTTCGCTCGCCCGTGATGATGTCGGCTGCTTTGTACGTGATGAGCACTGCGTGGAACGCGTTAGCTATGGCGGATCGCTTGCAAAGAATGCAGGACGCACCACAAATCGCCATGAATCCGAAACAGCTGAGGATCGTGACGAACGAGGCATAAAAGAGAAAGTAGAACCCACGTCGCAGACTGGTGAGGGCCGACGACGTTGCTCCACCGCTCGAAGCTTCCGTGCGTCTGAGAGTTCCGTAGACGTTGCGAAGCATGACGATCGAAACGGCGAGGTAGGTCTGCGGAAGAAAAGGTCAATTTGCGACGAATGCGGGAACGACAGAGCACTCACGAGGATGAGGACGAGGATCGCAACCGTCATCGTGATCCACCCCCCGCGCCAGTAGCGAATTGTGAGCGCGACTTCCTTCCGTACGTGTGCTCGTGTCGACTCGATAGTCGAGTTTAGGGCTTCGGGAACAGGAAGGCCTTGGGCGACCAGCGAGGATGCGACCGAGAGCACTGGATCCAGCGTCCTGTAGAGGTCGAAGGTGTGGTTGTAGTGGGCGTTGCAAAGTAGCGAGAAGCTCAAGAATACGGCGAAGAAGGCGGCGGAGAGGCCGAGGAAGAAGGTGTTGACGATGAAGGGTCGGCGACTAGGGTCGTACTTTCTCCAGCCGGATGGTGAAGCGGTTCGAGTGAGGAGGAACGGCGTCGAGATCGTCCACACTAGGAACCACGCTCCATTTGTTAGGGGATACCTGTTTCAAAGGCGTCAGTTCTGGCTCGCCAGCGAGGAATCGAAGGACTCACCAAACGAGGAATCGCCACAACATCAGGTTCCGCATGGACGAGCCGGACGTGGACCACAGCCGCAAAGCGTGTATGTATGGCTGCATTACTGCGTTCCTAATCAAGATAAGAGAAGACGAGAGAGAGAGGGAGCGCGAGTCCTCACAGACGTGAAAGCAAGCCGAAGACACCACCCACGCCGAGATGTGGTGCATGACGATCCACGTCCCCTCGCAAGATCTCTCCAGCCGCACGATCCACAGCGTGCCCCGATACCATCTCAGGACGAGGGAGACGAGGTCGAGGACGAGGGAGACGGCGAGGATCCCGCTGAGGGCGTTGATCTGCCGTGTGAACGAGGGTCCGGCGGAGAGGTACACGCGGGAGAGGTACACTTGCTGAAGGGCGAGGTAGGGGTTGGCAGCGTCGGGGAGGGTTACGTTCATCTGTGGCGGTTGCGGAGGGGTGGAGAAGAGCAGCAGCTGTTCCTCGATGGCGCGGGTGTAGCGAGTTGACGTCGATCTTGGGGAACCTTGCCCTGTGAGCAGTCCAGAGCAGAGAAGATTCCTTTTCAGCCGCGCTCGGGAAGCACGGCGACGTCGACCAGATTCGACCAACCTCTCCGGGAACGTCCACCCGCGCGCCCAACAACGCCCAAGGATCGCGCCCGTCGAATCGATCGACCCCCGTATCCTCGAAGCTTGCAGCCAAGGGAAGAGACCTCGCTCGTCCTGTCCCCTTGTAAGTATAGCCTTCTCCTCCGCGATAAGGTTCATCTGCATCGAGAAACTCGGAAAGGGAAAGTCGCAGACTTGTCTCGCATCGCAGATCTCCGGTCCGGGTTCCGGGCGTGGGAGCCGTTGTTCGAGGGGAAGGAAGGTAAGGGTCAGTCCGAACGAGATCGTACGTCGAAGTGGATGGATCGCTCGGACGAAGCCAGGCAGGCAAGCGAGAACCACAGCGAGGGGAGCAATACCTGAACCTCCTCAGCACTGTACAGCCTTCCGACAATGGAGAGGAGCCTCCAAGACGTATTGACAGCCAGGCAGAGCAGCTGCGTACCTCGCCCAAGGCAGTCGTACCCAACTGGTTCTCCGAACCTCCCTCAAGGGCTTCCATCCCTCCTCTGCGCCCCCACCTCCACTTATCAGCCCCATTCGCGCTCCCCTCTTTAGGACGCATTTTCTCGACACTGTCAACGCTGTGCGTCTCGTTCGTCGCCATCTGGTCCTGCGGACATTGGGTGGACTTCCTGCCCGGGGGTCAGGGACGTTGCGTGAGGTGGGAAGAACGAACGGAGACCAGCGAGTTGGTACGCTGGAGGATCCCTGCGATGGGGTCGAAGCAGGGCCCATAGAAGCAGGACGAGCAGTCGACCGAGCAGAGGGTAGACGCAAGCGCCACCGAGCAGAGAAGAAACCGTCGCGACCTCGACAAACGAGGACGTATCAATCTTTGATAGTCATTCATCAAGGAACTGAAAATCGTATAACGTCGAAAACTTTGAATATAGGAAAGGGAGGTGGGGGAGGGGGGGAATCGAGCAAAGGCGGGAGGCGGGGGGAGAGTCGAACGCGAGGCGTTCAAAGGAAGTACTGCGCAGCGAGTTCAGAGACTGGAGGGACGAGGTGGGAGAGGGACGAACGTCTGGTACACGCCTTGAGACGAGAGGCTCGCCTGCTCGAGGGGCGGGGTCGAATTGAAGACTGCGTGCGGAGGGAGAGGTTAGCTCGTGCTCGCATCGTCGAAGAAGGTGGGGTGGGGTTGGGAGCGAGTACGTGGCGTCGGGAGTGAGGAGGTGGGAGGATGTGTTTGGGGGTAGGTAGCAAGAGCGGGGGGGAGAGCGGAGGAAGAAGGAGGAGGACAAGAGAAGGCGAACGCACAAGGTGTATTTGAGGTTCTCGTCAATCTCCATGATCGCCGCCTGGTTGCCGCAGCGGTAGCAGTAGTTGGGCGCCGAGAAGATGGTCACGACGTTTCGATCGTGAGACCAGTTGCTGCGTTGTCGAACGCACTCTCGTCAGCTCCCCATTCCTTCCTCCTCGGTCTCACAAGCAACGCGACTCACAATCCCTCCATGACCAGCTGCGAGTGGAGAGACGTGTTAGTGGCTGTAGCAACTGTAGCAAGGAGGCAGAGGGAGGGAGGGAGGGAGGGGCGGAGGGAGATGGGAACGAGGGGAGGAGGACCGAAGAAAGTTGCGCACCTGATGCGCCCTCGCAACAAGCGTAAGCCCGTTGTTGTGGTTGAACGCCTCGCTAATATCCTGCCCGAACGTGTACCCAGCTCCACGGGGACTGATGCCCCAGCCACAGCGGTCGTCCGGGTCGGACCAAAGGAGGTCGCACATCGGCCCTTCGTGCGGGACCTCCTGAATGCGGTCGATCGAGCGAATGTGGTCGAGCGTGTCGATCGAAGGGGAGAGTCCACCGTGGAGGCAGAAGATCTGTTCGCGCTGGGTTAGCTGGCGTGCGTGGCCTCGCGCGGGGGGAACGAACGCACCTGGTCGTCGATGAGGGCGGTGAGCGGGAGATAGTCGAACAGGTCGGTAAAGAACTTCCAGACGTTGGCGTTGCCGTACTTCCTCAGGCACTCGTCGTAGAACCCGTAGACCTGCGTGATCTGCCGACTCTCGTGGTTCCCTCGGAGGATCGTCACGCGGTCACGGTACCGCACCTTGAGCGCCACGAGGAGCGTGACCGTCTCGACGCTGTAGTACCCGCGGTCGACGTAGTCTCCCATGAAGAGGTAGTTGGTGTCGGGGCAGTTGCCGCCGATGCGGAAGAGCTCCGAGAGGTCGTGCTGCGAGTGTGCAAGGCGGGGAGGAAGGGTGCGTTTGACGGAGTGGTTTTGGTGCGTTTGGAGGGGGAGAGCGGGCGAGGAGGAGGATGAGAAAGCGGTTCGAGGAGGGCGGAGAGGAGGAGGGCGGAGGGGTTCGAGGATGACGTGGTCGTTGTGGCGAGGGTCGAAGAGAGCGTTGTGGAGATTCGAGAGGAGATGTTCGGCGTGGGATGGAGTGGGCGCGTTCGGGAGGGAGAGGAGGTCGAGTCAAGGGAGGGGGAGGATGGGGAGGAGGCGTTCAGTCAGCTGCCACTCTTTGACCGTCTCCCGCATCTCCAAGCCATCCAAGTAAAGAACAGTGACGCACAAACTGGCCGTGGATGTCTCCGCAGACGGTGACGGGGCACTTGACGGGCTGAACGTTGGACTCGTCGACGAGAATCTCGCGGGCCTGCTCGCCATTCGTTAGCACTGGCGTCTCTGCAGACCGGAAAAGAAGGAACGCACCTTGTCGCACAGCCGCTTGACGTCGAGCTCTGTTAGCTGCTTGCAGTCGGAGAGGTGAGCGATCCCTGTGTGGGTGTGAGGAGAGTCAGTGCTGGCTCGTGAGAAGGGTGGTGATTGGAGCGAGTGCGAGTGCGAGGGGAGTTGAACGCTCTAGCCTGACACCATTCCTGCTCTCGCCCTGAGCACCAGGCGCCACGGCAAAGGCTCTTCCACCCCAGCGCACGAGCGCGGAAGGGGAGCGGCGGGCAGAGTCCCTCTGAACGCCGAGTGATCCCTCCCGCCGTCGACTCGAGCCCAGTCGCCCATTCCAAAGGCTCGCCCTGCCCCAGAGAATACAGCAGCAGCTCCAGGCGAGGGCGAGGGCGAGGGGGAGATGAGGAGAGCGGGGTGATCGCGTCACTGATACGACCAAGTCCTTCTCCTCCGACTCGCCTGGCTCTACAGTTCCAGCTCAAGCCGAGCTAGGCTTTGACTGTCTAGATCCCAATACAGCCCTCAGTCCAAGCCACTGATCCCCCAGCGCCCCAGACGACCACGCGGGAAGAACCCTCTAGTCTGCTCCCCGCTCGTCTGCCCGTCCACCTGCCCTTCCCCCACCAGTCCTGCCCTTGATACACCAACGAACGCCACTTTCCGAGGGGAGAACGTACAAGCATCCGTCTCTGAGACGATGTCGGCCATCCTGAGCGGGAGAGAGAGAGGGTTGGGGGGCTTTGGTTTGAGCGGGGGAGAGTTGTCCTGGCGCCTGATTCTGCTGCTTTTAAGATGGGGAGAGGGTTTGGCTGGAGGAGTTGGCAGGTACGAAGGGGCTGAAAGGCGATAGAGGGGGTTGGAGCAAGCCTGGGGAGTGGGGGAAGGAGGACAACGTGAACTCTGTCGGTTTTTCTAATCGCATTACAAAAGCTACTTACTGTTCAATTCAAGACTGCAACTTCGAAAGCTCAACTTGTTCAGTTGTAAATCAGCTCGTGCGAAGATTCAGGAGCTGGACGTTCAGGAACTAGTATTAAAGTTGAAATCGGAACAAGTTAACCGAACTCGAAGTAACAGAAGTTGTAGTCTCGAAATGATAAGTAAGCAATTTCCTAGTCTCGATTCTTTGGCTCAGCCGGCAGCTGCCAGTTGGGCCAACTATCTCTATCCCGCCCTCTCACTCGGAATGAAGTCAGATTCGAATCTTCATCTCGACTTGGACTCAGCCACTCCTTCCTCCGAACCAGCTCAAGCCTTGTACGACCCCGAACCAGCAGCTCCCGCCAACCCCGTCGAAGCGGCTCCACCACTCGAGGCCGCGCTCCCCAGTGCGGCGGAGGGAGTCCTACCGCCAGTAGAGCCTGCGCCGGTCGAGCAGGAACACGCCGTAACAGCAGAGGAGGGAGAACAGGCGTCGGAGCAGCTGGCACGGTCACTCGCCGCGATGGACGTGGTGGAGGCTGCTGCTCCTCGAGCGGAGGAGGAGGAGGAGGAGGAGGAGGAATGGTACCTCAAGGAGATTGCGTGGCCTCCGTTGCCGCCTACGCCTTCTGACGAAGGGGATGCGCAAGGAGGGAGTGGTCCGACGATCAAGGTGCGCTCGCTCGCTTCCTCTCCTGGTGCGATGGAGCTGACGACGACGACGACGACTCCAGATCATTTGCCAGAACAAGAATGGTCCCTGCTCCCTGATCGCCCTCTGTGCGTTCCTCCTACTGCTCTCCAGCAAGAATCGCAGCTAACGCCCCAACGACAGGCAACATCCTCGTCCTCCGCTCCTCGATCGTCCTCCTCCCTCCCTCACGCACCTCCGTCTCGTACACCTACCTCTCCTCCCTCGTAGCCGACTACCTAGTCCAACACCTAACCCCGACCTCGCCCCTCTCCCTCTCTTCCGCCCTCTCCATCCTCCCCTCGACGCGGTACGGCCTCACGCTCAACCCTCGCTTTGGGTCCATCGATGGGTTCCGCGAGACGGAGTCGGCGACGGGAGAACTGACGCTGTTTCGGTTGAGCGGGACTGAGCTCGTGCATGGGTGGGTGGTGGATCCTCAGGATGAGGAGACGTGGAGGGTTGTCGTCGAGGGGTGTGGGGATTATGATACGGCGGTTGAGAGGGTCGTCGAAGGGGAGATTCTCAGTGGAGGTACGGGGGAGGGAGAGGGAGAAGCCGAGATGGTCGAAGAGGTCGCTCGGAGGAGCAGGTGGACTCCCTCCGAAGAACGTCAAGTGCGCGAAGGTGCGTTCCTCTCGTCCCCATCCCCAGAAAGCCCACTAACGCCCAGACGACGACCAGCCCACCTCATCCGCCAATTCCTCGACGCCTCGCGCACTCAACTAACCTACCACGGCCTCTTCCTTCTCTCCTCGCACCTCCCCTCGTCCTCCCTCTCGGCCCTCTTCCGCAACTCGCACCTCTCAGTCCTCTACCGCGCTCCCTCGTTCGGTTCCAGACCGACCCTTTTCACCCTCGTCACGGATTCGACGTTCCTCAACGAGCGGGGGATCGTGTGGGAGAGCTTGGAGGATGTAGAGGGGAGTGCGTCAGAGTTTTGGGATGGGAGCTTGAGGAGGGCGAGTGCGAGAGGGGGGGATTGGGTCGGGAGGGGGAGGGGCGAGAGTGTGCCGGTGGAGAGGAGGGACGAGGAGGAGCAGGTCGCGAGGAGGAGTACGGGGACTCGGCCGGCGAACGAGTTAGTCCTCCCCCCCCCCCTCCCGCCTTCGGAATGAACTGACGCCGCTTTTGCGAAGCTTTGAGCTCGCAAGTCAGCTGCAGCAAGAGGAGGAGGACGCTCTCGCACACGAACGTCGTCAGGAGTATCGTCGACGCGAGGCCGCCGAGCGCGCACCGGCAGTCCTGGCTCCCGGAGCTTTGAGCGTCGGACCCGAAGCCGTGGCGGGGAATCGGGTGGAATTTGAGCGCCGAACGCGCAAGGAGAAGAAGAAGAAGGACTGCGTCATCATGTGAGTTGGGGAGGAGGAGGAGGAAGTGCTTGCTTGTAAATCTTTTGCATCCGCAACTACTTGGTCGTCGTTTGCGTCGTTGGCTGGCTCCGTGAAAGTGGGCAAGGCTGTCGACTCGTTCTCAAGCTTGAAGAAAGCAGGAGAGTTCGAGGAACAAAAACGGAACGAAAGATCGTTCTTCCTCCCGCTTCCAGGCTCCCGGAGTCCCTCTCCCTCTCTTTGACTTCCAATCGGGAAGGCGCCCAGATTCAGAAGGAACAGGCCAGCACAGGCCTGCGCTCTCCTCCATGCCTGCTCCCGGACCAAGCCCTCACACGGGCCGCTCCTGCGATTCTCTTCCTCTGCTTCCTCCCTCTCGCCGATGAACTTCACGAGCGCCCAAGGGACCATCTACACCATCCCAGAGGGCGCCAACCCGTACCTAGCCATCAGGTCCTTCGTCCGCGCGCGCATCTACCTCTCCGCCGGCCCCTCGTTCGAACGCCAACTCAACGCGCTCAGCGGGATCCTCGCCTTCTCCCTCCTGCTCAACTTGGCCGCCTTGGGGATTCGATGGTACAGAGGGACGCTGTGGGTCGTTAGGCTGGAGAAGAGAGTGGAAGGGACGTGGATCGTCATGCACCACACGGCTGGATGGCTTGCGACGTCAATCTTCTTTCAGATCCGTGAGTCCACGCTCTCCTGGCACGCAGGGAGGTTTTGCTGATGCGATTGCGCAAGTACTTCAGCCGTATATCAATACGGGGAGGCAGTGGACGCATGTGGGATCGCCAATGCGGAACTTGATGCTCTGGCGTTGCCTGGTGTGGTGAGCTCCTGAGCTCTCCGCCAAGAGGAGCACGCTAATCAAGCTCAGGTTCCCATTTCTGAACGGCGCATGGTTCATGGTCTGGACATTAGCCATGCCCGCCCTCCTCAACCGAGCGCCACCAAAATCTCGCTGGAGCAAGTACGACCCCAGTCGACAACCGTGGATCGTCAACACCTTCTTCCTCGCCCTTTCCGCCACCTTCTTCGCCGTCTTCTTTGCCCGCGTTTGGTGCTGCAACCGCTCGTTCAATCGAGGACTCGGCCTCTACGAGGAGATCGACTCTGCGCTGTCAATCGCAGGAGCGAACTTTGACGCCGGTTCGCCGTTTGACCTCGCCTTGTTCGCCAATCTAGGATGGACGAAACTCGAAGACGATCTCATCGAATCTGCGTACTACTGGCGACGCAGCTGGGTCTGCATCGCGGTCGGTATCTGCATCATTCTCGTCGTGAGTCCGTCCTCGCTCTCCCCGCATCGCAACGCTGACGGTTCTTCGCAGACATACACCGCATCATCGACAGCGATGCTCCTCAAGATATACCGCTCCCTCCAGCGTGCTCGGGAATCATCTCTCCCCGTCGAGGCTCCGGAAGCCCTCAGCCTCCTCCGGGGGTTCCGCGCCCTCGTCTGGGGGTCGGTGACTTTCGTCATTTCCTGCATCGGGTTCGGTGTCCTCGTCTGTGCGTAACTCCTTCCTCTCCTCGAGCGATTCGCTGAACCAATCGATGCAGTCTTGCTCATCATCAGGGCTGGCGACATCGTTTCTGGCGAGAAGAACGGCGTCGACCTCCTCCGAATCGCTCTCCTCACAGGATTGTACGTCCCTCCTCTCCCTCCCACCTCCCAGGCTAACACTCTCATACGCAGATATCTCGTAGCGATCATAGGAACGCCAACGAACCTGAGCATCCTCCACCGAAGCTGGATCGAACGACCTCCAGGACCCGTCAAACCTCCTCTGTCAATCCTGTCGACGCCTTTGAGCGGTGGAACGCTCATCGGGAAGGGAGGGTTGATCGGAGGGTCGTTGACCGAGTGCGAGCAGTTTGAGCTCAAGTTTGTGAGCCTCGAGGAGGGGAAGAAGGGAGGGGAGGGGAAGAAGAGGTGGCGGTGAATTTGAGCCGGGGTTTGGCGCGGTAGGTTGAGCTGAGAGGAGAGCCTTTAGTGGGTTCTTTGCAAGGCTGGAGCAGAGGAGGGCTGGCAGGTGGAGAGCTCTCCCCCTACATAGCAGGCCGCCCTCGCCTCGAAGAGGGTTCCAAGCAGGAGCAAGCAGTGCGCCGCTGGGACGCAGATTCGGAAGATAGTCCGTTGGTGTATAGCAACGCAAGCAGAGCAGAATCGTAGCGAGAGCTGGACGAGAGCTGGACGTGGTCGCTGGGAGAGGAGCGAAGGCGCAGGCGAGGACGCGACGACTCTCTCCCCTCCCCACTCGTCCCTCCAGCCGGCCTAGCCAGCCTACGCCCCAGCTACGGTAGATGGCAACAGAT
The DNA here is from genome assembly GCA_025758715.1 of Glaciozyma martinii. NCBI lineage: Eukaryota > Fungi > Basidiomycota > Microbotryomycetes > Kriegeriales > Camptobasidiaceae > Glaciozyma > Glaciozyma martinii. Next base: position 11,257 of record JANGFH010000083.1, on the reverse strand, counting down.
CTCTTCGGCCCACTCCCCTCGACCGCTCCACCAACCCTTTCCCACCTCCTCGACACGACACCTCTCACCGCCGAACCCGCTGAACCCGTCGACCTCCCTTCCGCTCCGCCACTCAATTCGGCACTCTTTCTGGGCAAGGACTTTGATGCGAGCGAGGTCTTGCTCGCGAGGAGGCATACAGCGTTGGAGGAGCTGAGGAGTGAGGTGAGTGCCGCCGTTGGTGCTTGGCTGGTTGGCTGCAGGCTTCACCGGTTGGGTGCCGAGCTGGGAAGGAGGTGTCGAGGTGCAGTTCCGCTCGGTGAGCTGCTCTTGGGGAGGCGCGTGGGCTTCTACGGCTCGTTCGGCAGGCGGAGGGTCGTGAGCAGCTCGCTCACGCTCCCTCGTCTACCTGGATGGTGCTGGTAGCCTACGACCTCTGTACCGACTTGTTTATCGAGCTGTTACGAGAGACGGGGCTGCGGTACAGCTGGCCTGGCCACGCCCTCTCGGCGCGCACCACGAGAGCTAGCCGCTCGAGCTGCCAGCCGTGGGAAGCGAGGCAGCCGTACCCATGCTCCCGAGGCTCCTCCCTGGAGCTAGATTTTGGCTCCTCCGGGCCCTGCTGCTCCAAAGAGCAGGGCCGGCGATCGCAAGGCTGAGCCTCACCTCTTCGGCTGCCACTTTGTGAGCTCGAGGCTCGCGCAGTGGGGTTCGCAAATCTTGAGGACGTTCATTTGCGATTGCGAGCTGCTTCAGACGGCGCTCTGCGAGATGGTACGGAGGGCTTCGCCGATTCTGGAGCCGCTGCGAACGCAACTTTCCAGGTGCGCGGCAGCCCATCGCTTGGGCAGCTCCGAGGCAAGGCGCGTTGCGGTTCCACTGGGTTCTCCTTCCTGTGGTGAGGGTGAGGTTTTGGGAGGAGGCTTTGGAATGGGCCACCGGAGCGATAGCTGGAGCCGGAGCTCCGACTGGCGCCTTGGTATGCAACCTCCAACAATTCTCCCAGGCGGTCGCCGGTCGTTCTGGAGAACGGGTTAGCGTTTTCAGTAAAGTGCTCATGCGGGTAGACGATCAAGAGCGCGCAGGCGTAAGCTCTCCCTTCCACGGGTTCCCCTGGAGTCAACGCCCTTGGGGCGGCCGTTGTCGGGGTTGAAGCTTCGCCTCCGCCGCTGCTTACGCTGGACTGCGATGTTCGCAGGCTTCCCGCGTTTCTCTCCCGCGAATTCAAATCTGACCCCTCCCTCGTCCACAGCTCCGCGCCTACCTCGCAACTCTCCGCACCTCCCTCGTCGCGGTCATTAACTCGGAATACGAAGCCTTTATCGGTCTCTCCCTCGGTCTGCGCCAAGCCTCCGTCGCCACCTCGCTCGCAACGATCCGGCGACCAGTCCTCTCGATCCGCTCAGAAGTGACTTCGGTCAAGGACGTGCTCGAGGAGATGAGGGAGGAGATGGAGACGGTGTTGGAGGAGCGGAAAGCGGTTAGGGAGGCCAAGGCGCTGTTGAGGAGGCTTTTGGAGGTCGAGGAAGCGGTGGAGAAGGTCGAGGGACTGCTGAAGCTTGGGGACAGCAGTGCGAAGGGGAGGGAGTTGGATCGGTGAGTCGTCTCTGCGCCGCGATCCAGGCTTGGACTGACCGAGTTGGTGCAGGATCGTCGATTCGCCTGCGAAGCGGTTAGAACGGATAGCGGGAGAGTACATGCAGATGCTCTACTTGGTCAAGAAGGCTGGCGACATGCCCTTTGTTCGCTCTCTGAATCCCGTGCGTCTCGCCCTCTCCCTTCTCTGAGCTCAGCTAACCGCTTTACGCACGTCCAGCGCATCGCCCGAATCACTTCCACTCTCCACCTCGACCTCTCCCAACTCCTCACTTCCATCCTCTCCCCTCCCTCCTCGTCGCACGCCACCGAACCCCGCCAAACTCGCGAAGCCCTCACCTCCCTTTTACGGACGTACGCTTCTCTTGGTCTCGTCTCCACCGCCGAAGACGTCGTTCGCCGACACGTCGTCCGGCCCTTCATCCTCAAAACCATCCACCGCGACGTCCTCAACGCAGCCCAAAGTCCCAACATTCCCTCCACCCCGTTCAGCCCTATTCAGCCCCCCTCTCCCGCAACTGGCCTCGCACCTGCCTTGGTGATTGGCGAACGAGCGACACCCTCCTTCTACACCCTCGATCCCATCGGAAGCGCGAAAGAGGGGGACGAGAGCTGGGTCGCTGGGCGCGCGCCGGGCGAGGGCGAGGCAGAACCTCTCTGCAAACTGTACAACAAGGTGCTGGCGTTCATCTCGCGCGATTGCGGGATGATCCTCGATGTCGCGGAACGGACCCTGGCGGTCGTTCCGCCTACCACGCTCATGATCGGGGGAACGTCGGCGAGCGAGGAGAAGAAGAAGCGCGCGGGGTACGAGATCCTGACGAACGTCGTTTGGGACGAGATCGCGTCGAGGTTGATGGGGGAGTTGGGGCACGTCATCTTTGCTGCTGGGCGGCCGTCAGTCTTCCAACAAGTGAGTCGACTCGCGCTGCTTCTTCCTTGGACCCTAGCTGACGAGGTTTGCAGAACTACATCCTCACCACCGCCTTCATCTCCCGCATCGAATCCCTCGCTCCCACCCTCGCACACCTCACCGCCTTCCGCTCCCACCCCACTTATTTCAACTTTACGAAGCGGTTCCAGCTCCCCATCTACTTCCAGCTACGCTTCAAGGAGATCGCGACGAACGTCGAGCGGACTTTGGACGGCGGGACGGGAGGAGGGGAGGTCTTCTTGCTCAGCGAGTCGGAGAGCATCTGGAAGGCGCTCGTGAGGTGCTGGAGCGAGGACGTGTATCTGCAGGAGTTGGCGGGGAGGTTCTGGAGGTTGACTTTGCAGGTGAGTCGTGGGGACGTGGACTCCTTGTTGTCCCGCGAGCTGACTCTTTCGCACGAACGCAGCTCCTCAGTCGGTATCGGACCTGGGTCAACAGCGTCGTGCCGAAATACGTTCTTCCCTCCAACGGCGCATCGGCAACTCCAGCTGCGACTCCTGCGACGTCCTCATCACGCGTACGCCCACTGCCTGATCTCCACCCGAGGTCCCAAGCTGACGACCCTCTCACAGCCTACCGGCGCGAGACCGACGACGCCTGGCCCTCCCGACGAGGTCTCCGAGGAGGCAACGCTTCGTCAACTTACGATCCTCATCGCCGACTCTCGGTTGATGGAGAAGAAGGTCCTCGAGCTCTTCGAGGAGCGCATTCGGAGTCGATTGCCAGGCGAGGATGATGCTCAAGATGGATCGGCTGCCTGTTCGTCTTTCCTCGTCGCCTGCAAGACCTGCGCTAATCCCAAACTCTCCCAGCCGTCCTGGGCGAAAGCCTCGCCGCCGTCACTTCAGTCGTTCCCTCGCTCGCCTCCCAAATCATCACGATCCTCACCAAACGCTGTGCGGAGCACCTCAAGCTCGTCAAGTTTGTCGCCAGCCAGGTCCGAGCGAGCACGCGCAAGGGACCGCACGAGCCGAGCTACTTCATTCCGAACGTCCTCAAGGAGCTCCGGTCGTACTTGATTGGACCGGGGAAGGTCGTCGAGGAGGAGCTGAGGGTCAAGTGGGCGACGGCTGTCGTCGAGGACGTTGCGGTTCGGTGCGTCCCTTCCCTTCTCGTTTCCAGGTTCGCGAGCTGATGGTCTCTGTGCGCGCAGGTACGCCGCCATCCTCGCTTCGCAGAAGAAGACGGAGGACGGCCTCCAGCGGTTCCAGAAGCGTCAGCAAGGGATGTCGTTCTTCCGCCGCAACACGACTGCGCCGGCTGAGGACGCGACGCCCGACGATAGCAAGGTCAAGCTGCAGATGCAGCTCGATATCGATGCGCTCGGGAAGGATGCGATGACGCTTGGGGTGGACGTGAAGGAGAGTCAGGCGTTCGAGGCGCTCAGGAGCGCCATTGCGGACAGTCTGGAGGAGAAGAAGTAGCTTGTTGTAATGCTGTTCTTGCTCTCTCGGTTAAATTCCATCGGTCGTAAAGGAGTACCTCGTCGCCTAATCCACAAACCGAACGTCCGCCATCGTCTGCCCCACCGCTAGCCGCACCTTGGGCACATACTTGCTCTCGACGACGTTCTCCCCGTCGCCGGGAGGGAAATCTCCAGCGAGCGCCGACATCCTCATCCGCACCAACTCGTGGAAGATGGGATCCTTCATGATCCGACGTCCGCGACCGAGGTTCAGCCTGCGAAATCGTTCAGCTCGGAAGCTTCGCAGCGAGAGCGAAAATACGCACCTGAGGGTCCACTCGCGCTGCTGACCCTCGAGGTTCCATTCCATCTGAGGAAAAGCAATATTTAGCCGTACGTTCCCGAAGGAAGTCGATTCGGTGCCCACCTTGATCGAAGGCGAGAGCTCGATGAGCCACCAGAAGACCGTCAGCCCTCGATTCCTGATCCGGCTCCAAACGATCGCCCTCGGACGTCCCTCCGCTGACTTGGAAACCTTGAACGACAGGGAATCCCCCCTCGGAGCTAGATCGTCGCTCACCGCCGGCTCGGCAGCACGCTCGAGGAGCGCGAGCACGGAAAGCTGCCTTCCCGCCTCGACGAAAGGCGCAAAGATCGGTGAAGCAGCGAGCGCCTCCCAATCCAAGCTCAACCCCTGCTCGACCGCTTCGCGCATCATCCACCTCAAACTGATGTGCGAGAGCCTCGGCGTCCTGTCCCCATCCGTCGCCGTCTGTCCCCCACCGACGTTCGCATGCGCGCCGACGAACCAGACCTCCTTGACCGAGTGGGAGGAAGGAATCCCTTCTGAGCGCGTGGGAGGGAGCCAGAATTGGGGGAGGAAGCGACCGCGACGCTCGTCGAGAGCTAGAGCGTGGCGGAAGTGCGAGATCTCGGTGGCGCCGGCTGCGAAGGGGAGGTTGCGAGGGATGATGGCGCCGACTGAAGCGACGGTGTCCCTGAGTTCGGGATTGCTAAAGAGGAGCAAGAGGATGAGAGGGAGGGACGTACCAGACGCCGATAAAGTGGACTCCAACGGTCTCGAGGCGGGAGAAGACGCGCTTGAACGCCTCGGACATCGTCTCCCCGTCGATAGATCCAGGAACGAAAGGCTTGCTAGATTGATGAGCGTAGATTTGGAACGCCAATCCCACGAATTCGTGGTTCCCGCGAGAGAGGAGTCCGACCTGGGTTCGTGGTTCAGCTTCTCGGGCCGCTGCGAAGCAAGGAGGAGACGGACCTGCTGGAGCATTCCTGCGAGAGCACGAGCTTGGTGGGCTCCTCGACTGAAGCCAAAGAGGTAGATGTTGTCTCTACGAGAAAGAGGGAGCGTCAGTAGAAGCTTCTGAGTGAGAAGAAGGCGACGCACCCAGGCCTGTAGTTCCTGCGAAGCAGTTAGTCAACGCGTCAGCTCTCGAGTGCATGCAATTTCAACCTCTGGAGACGCCTTTACTGCATTAGGAAGACGTAGGCATCCTGAACATGACTACCGAGATCCCTGAAACCTCGCAACGCGATCAGCTCCCGCTGCGAACAGGCCGAGGAACGCCACTCACCAGGCTACAGCCTGGTCTCAGATCCTGGTCAGCTTCCTGTAGAGGCCTTTGGGCGTCAAGGCAGTCGGCTCCCACGTTCCAACCCCGGTTTGATAGTAGCAAAGCTGCTCCTTCGGGTCGGTCGAGAGGAAGGAGTACAGCAAAGGGATGCTGGTCAACTGTTGCCGGCGTTAGTTGGCATTTTTCTCCGCGTGAGGAGAGAGTAACAGGGCGTACCATCGAGCTAAACACCTGGCCTGTTCCATCGAAGGTGAGCACGAGGTTACGAGACTGTTGAGCGTCTGGAGTTGAGTCCAAGGAGAGGAGGTCGCTGTTCAAGTCGCTGGAGGCGTCTTGAGGCAGAAAAGAGACTCGCGTCGAGCTTTGCTTCCCAGTCATGTTGTCAAGGATATGAGGAGAAGCAAACGTGGCAGGAGACGGGCGAGTACGAAGGCGCCGGACTCGGACGGTTACCGAGGAACAGGGCGTGAGAAGGGCCCGTCGAGGAGAAGGCGGAGAGTCTTCAGAGCTAAAAGCTGAGAAGCATGAGCAGCGCAGTGACTGCCAAAGAGCTTAGGAGTTGGGCCAGAGAGAGCGAGCCAAGATGGCAGGTGCGAAGGCGTTGTCCCTTGCAGAGACCTGGAGGCGTCGCAAGTGCTTGGACGGCGTCGTTCCGTCCACTGTAATCTTCGAGGAGGGTGGTTGACGACCATACGTCCGACGTGGAAGCGGGGGATCGATCAGCGAGAGGATCGATGGAGGGGAGGAGGTGTGTCGCTCGCCCAGTTCCAGAGACCTTCTTCCCCACCACACCTCTCGTCGCGACAGAGCAGGTAAGGAACCCCCACGCTGATCGCTAACCGTAGCGGGAGAACATCGGAGCGAAGGAGCGACTCGGGGGCGAAGGGAGAAAGTGCAGATCTCGGGAGGAGCCCTCGCTCGTCCTCCTTCGTGATTTCCTGCTCTCCTCCTTCCTTCCCACAGTTCCCTGCTCTCCGCGCCGCCTCCTCCAGCATCCGCACAGCTCCACTCCGACCGCTGCTCCGCATCGTCGGTCCTACTCGCTCGTCTCCGCTGCTTGCAGACCCCGCCCTGCCAGGCTCGTTGGTTCGATGTTCTCTTCGTTGGGGACAGCTCTGCGAGCGGAAGCAGAGGGTGTAGAGGGCAGACCAAGGTTAGCACCAAGCTTTTCACCCCCCACCGTGCTTACAAACCTCGCCTACAGATCGATGGATTCCTGCGCAGCCCTCTCTCTTCATCAGCGATGGCTTCGGTGTCGTCCAGAGCACAGCAAAGCCTACAGCACGCTTGAACAGCTCCACCAAGCGCTCCTTGATCCCCAGACCAACCCCCGACACCTTCCCGTGCCGTCAATCGCCCACAGCAACAAGCTCGACCCACTCGTCCTTCTGCCCAACCGCCAGCTAGCTCTCCAGCCACGGCCTTGCCGAACCTCTTTGCTTGAAGGAACTCCGCCACTCGCCTCGCCCACAGTCTTGAGCCCGACGCTGCATGCCTTTCGTTCTTCGTTTCAAAGTGCGTCGTCGCTTTTAGGCTTCGGCCTTCCTTCCCTTCCTGACGCATCGCCCCTCGCAGGACAACTCTCCATTTACTCCTTCCACCGACACACTCAACGCGGACGCTCTTCGGCGCACTTGGAACGTCTGCACCAAGGTCGCTAGCAGTTTGGAGAAGGTACGCAGCTTTGCGTCGTGGGTCGAGTTTTTTATGGGAGGGATGACGAGTTGTGCGAGCGAGTGGAAGGGCTGGGAGGGACTGGACGAGCTGATGGAACCTGCGGCGCTCTGTGCACAAGCTGTACCGCTCCCTCTGGAGGCGTACCAGCTTGCGCCGGAGCTGAGGAGGCTTGAGGACGACTCGCGTCAGGGGAAGGACGCAGTCCGCTGCGGTCTTGCTCTCGAGGCGACTCCTTCTCGACTTTCGTTGCAGGTCGCGCTGTGCTACTGGGCCAGGCGGACGCGTCGCTCGAAACACCGCGTGGACACCTCCTCCACCGGGCCGCCGACTCCCAGTAGGAGCGAGCGAGCGACGGAACTCTCCTTTCGCGAGAGTCGTTGAGACTCGCACTGGCTCAACGCTGCTGGAGTGGTTGCACAACTGCACCCGTGACCCTCGGATGTCTGTCGAACGCAAAAACTCAAAGATTTGCGTCGAGAGAGTTGGAACCCCATGACCTCCTTGTACGTGCTTGGGCGGGCCTCCTCCTAGCGTGAAGAGCTGTTTGCTCCGCCCACTGCGTCTGGTCAAGACCAAACGTATCTCTCTCCTAACCCTCGTTGGCGTGAGCACGCTGAACAAACTCAGAACGCGTCCGACCGGATTCCCTTCCCCGCACGACCACCCCAACTCTCCTCGAAGCCTCGCGCTAACCACCTTTTTCCCTGCAGGGCTCACGCCTCGAGAACCTCAGTTGGCGTTTGTGGCATATGGAGCGAAGAACGGAAGACTCGAAGCGCTCCGGAATCGAGATGCAGGCGTCGCTTGGTCAGGAGGACCTCCTCCTGGATCGCCTCAACGTTCGTATTCGTTTCTCCTGTCCGCCTCAGACTCAAGCTGACTTGCTCGAGCAGCAACCGATGCAAGCTCCTCAACCTCGACACGCCTACAACCCTGCTCCAGCCCTCGACTGGCCTCCGATCGCCGACGACTCTTGGAACACCCTCTTCGGCTCCAACGCTCCTCCACCTCCTCTCCCCCCTCCCGTCCTCCCTCCCCCGACCAACAACAACGCCATGTTCAACGCCTTCTCCTCGACCGGGCAACCCTCCTCCTACGCCCTCTCCCCGCAAATGCAGGCCATGTACCCCATCCTCCCCGCCTTCCACTCGTCGTACGGCAGCTACAACGTCGTCCAAGGACCCTACTCGCGCTTCCTTACGCCTTCCCCCGAGCCGAGCCTCATGGGAAGCTTGGGGATGGACGAGATGAATGATGGGTTCAGAGATGCGGAGCGAGGAGGCGAGGTCACGTTTGAGAGCATTTGGCGAGATTTCGAGGAGCGAGGAGCGAGGGAGAGGACGACGGACCCGTTCGAGGGGCTCATCATCGCTGGACGGAGCGGTGGGACCTCGCCCAGGCCCGAGCAAGGTCGTCCGGTCTTTGACATCGAGGGAGACGAGATGGCTCGACTCGAACGACGCCTCGAAGGTGGCGAACGGTACGAGCAGCGCACGGTGGCCGACTGCCCTCCTCAACCTCCGACGCTCGCCCTCCCCCAAAACTCCTACGACCAGCAACCGGCGTACGATCCGCGCTCGCTCCAGTACCGCTACCCTCTCGCCTACCCCGGCTCCTTTGACGCAGGCCAGCCGGCGCAGCAACAGCCATCCGTCTACGACTCTCCCCACTTCCGACCTCAGCACCCCTCGTCGAACGAATCCTCGCCTTACGACTCTGTCGACCCTTCGCGCGGAGCCCTCGACTGGTCGGCGCAAGCGACGCACCTCGAATCCGCTCCAGCCGAGGCAGGTCCTTCGAACGGCGGCGACGCGGGACCAGCGACCAAGGCGGTGAAGCGCAAGAGGAAGCCAAAGGAGAAGGCTGCGCCGGCGGCGGGAGCGGCGGCGGCGCACAAGAAGAATAGGAACCCGCATGCGACGCAGGTTCCTGGGACGGGCAGTAGGAAGGAGCCCAAGGTGGAGGCGAGCGATGATCACGAGGGTCCTTCGTGCTCGCATTGCGCGTCGATCGTCACGCCGTTGTGGAGGAGGGGACCGGCGGACGAGCTGCTGTGCAACGCGTGCGTTTTTCTGCGTTTCTGCGTCGGCGTCGGTGGAAGGAGGAGCTGATCGTTTCGTTCGTGCGCAGGTGCGGACTGTACCTCAAGCTTCACGGCAAGCCTCGTCCCAAGGGTTTTTCGAAGCAGGCGATCGGCGCGAGGGGGAGGACGACGACGGGAGCGGCTGCGCAAGCGGCTGCGTCTGCGACGCCGCCGACGTGTCACAACTGCGCCGCGACGAGCACGCCCATGTGGAGGAAGGACGCCGAGGGCAAGTTGCTTTGTAACGCTTGCTGTCTCTATCGTGAGTCGCTTTCGTTCCTCGTCGAGAAGGAGAAACTAACGCCTCGCGCAGACAAGCTCCACAACATCCCTCGACCAACGTCCCTCTCCCACAAGCGCAAAGCGACCGACTCTGCGCCTCCCTCTCGCCGACCCTCAGTCGACGCCTCCGTCCCACCTCCACCTCTTGCCGACCTCACCCTCCCTCCAGCTCCCCTCCCTCAGCCTTCTCCTCCCCCCGTCCCTGCCCCAACTCTCCACTTCCCCGCCCTCCCTCCTCGCCCCTCTCCCGAAGTCGAATGGCCCTCTCCTCGCCTACCAACTCTCCCAAACCCGTCGGACCGATTCCCCTCCCCCGTATCCCGACACTGGCGCTCTCTCGCTCCGACCGAATCGCCGGCTCGCTCCGTCTCCCCCTACGCGGCCCCGGTATCGAACGATCGCGAGGAGCCGCACAAGAGGTTGAGGATCGACGAGAGCTGGGAACGGACGTCTCCTGCGCCCGTGACGACAGGAGGATTGGGGTATTTCGGCGGACCACCGCAGGCGCAGGGGTTGACGCAGGCGTACGCGTTTGGGAACCACCCGTACTCGGAGGCGAGGGGTTGAGCGGTTTGCTGTCGAGTGATTTGCTTTAGTTCTCCCCATCCTACTCTATTGTCTATCCCTCCCCCCCCCCTTTTACATACCCTATATACATCCCCATTTTGCTCTGCATCCCTCTCGCCGCCGTGTTCGTTCTCGCAATCCACACCCACCACTTCTCAATCGCAAAGCTCGCGAGATCGTCGCAATGAGATTGACTGAGAAGTCTCTCTGCCCGAAGAAGAGAGAAACGGTAGCAAGGGAACAAGGAGGGAGGGGAGACCGGGTACTGGGTCAGCGCAGGCGTCGGTGGGGGAAGAGGAGGGTTGCGAAGACGCGTTGGCTGTCGGTGGTCTTCGTTCGTTTCCTGTAAACGATCTCTTGCCTCTCTCACGCAGCTGTTCCAAACACTGAATCGAGCTGTCGCCGAACCTGCGTTTGACTGCGCCCAAGGATAGGGCAGCTGGGGCGGGAGCAGCGAGCGAGGTTGCGGAGGCAGCAATCTCGCTAGCGAGATCCCTGTTTCGCACGCGTCCGATTCCATCTCTCTCTGCAGTCTTGCGTAAAGCTCAATTCCTCGTTCACAGTGATTGTTGAAGTACAGCTACTGGCCGTTATCCGCCTCGCGATCCCGCTACTGCGCTCCTTCTCCTCCTTCGCAAAACGATCAAACCTCTCCCCCAACACCTAGACCCGAGGCTGGGACCAACGTCCTTCTCATCAGCTCACCTCACCCGCTCTTCCTCCCCACTCCCACCAGGCTCTCCAACTTTACCCGCCACGTTCACGATCCAACGACGTACTTCCCTCGCTGAAGCAGAGCTCGCTGCCGACCGGTAAAGCGGTCCCCGCAACCTCTCCCCTCGGAAGAAAATCAGGTCGAGCCGAGAGATGCTAGGGAACGGATTGAGTGGGTGGTAGAGAACCGGCGGCGTCGAGGCTGCCTGGTTTGCTTGCGGAAGGTGGGAGGGGACGTTGTTGGGAGGAGAAGGGAAAAATGCTCCGCTGCTGCTTGTTTCTCCCCGCTCTCTTTCTCGCGTGGAGTGCCGAAACGCTGTTGCAAATTCAAAGCTGGTCAAAGGCTTAAGCTAGATATGGGGGGAGGGAATGCGGAGGGGGACAAAGGGTGGGAGTGCGGAATGCGGGAACGACGAAGAGGAAGG
>JANGFH010000082.1:0-14740 GCA_025758715.1 Glaciozyma martinii | reverse complement strand
AGGAGGAGGAGCTGCCGCCGAGTTTGGATAGGAGACCCATCGCCATGGCGCCTGCGCCGGCACCGCCTGCTCCTGCCATTAAGCCTCCGCTGGAGTTGGAGGATTGGGGTTGTTGAGGGTAGGGAGAGGAGGATTGGGGGTGCGGAGAGGTGGATTGAGGGTAGTGCTGTTGCTGCGGGTAGGGAGAGGTGGATGGCTGGTGGTATTGCTGGGGTTGGGGAGAGTGAGAGGACTGGGGGTAGGGAGAAGGGGAGGAGGAGGGGTAGGGAGAGGCCTGGGCGGGGTACTGTTGCTGGTGCTGTGGGTATGGGGATCCTCCTGCTTCCGCTCACTGGTTAGCTCCCGTTACACCCAGAGGAGAAGAGAGTACGTACCCTGCTGCTGTTGCTGCTGAGAGTTGACCCCGCCAATCGCGCCCATCAAGCCTGACATCAACCCCCTCTCCCCCTCCTGCGGTTCCCCGTACGAAGGGCTAGGCATCCCTCCTCCTCCCAATCGAGGGTCCTCCCACTGTGGCTGAGGGTTGGGCGCAAGAGTGTTGCTGCGAATCGAGGGTTAGTTTGGCGGAGAGAGCAGTGCGGGGAGAGATGCTCACACGTAGAAGGAGCGCTGGGAAACGGCGTCATGCTGCTCGATCCAACCGTGTGGGAGTGGACTGTTCGAGTTCATCGTCGTCGAGTAGTTGGAGTGGTTGGTTGAGGGTCAACCCGAGTACGTTTGGCGCTGTACTCAATCGCAGTAGGCACGCGAGGCGGGCGGTGACGACGAGCTCGACTTGGTTCTCTCTCTCTCTCTCCCTTACACTCGTCTTACGAACTAGTAGATTCAGTCAAGATGGTGAGTACTAAAGCCCCGCTTACAGCCCCCAGCTGACCCCCAAACCCTCGCAGTCCTCCACTCCCACAACCCACAGCGTCAGCGTCACCGGACTCGCCCCCACCACCACCACCGAGACTCTCGAGCACTTCTTCTCGTACGCCCCGTTCTCCCCTGTCCACCCAGCCTTGCCGCGAGGGAAGGAGCCGATCAGGAGGAACCCTCTAGGCTGATGACGACCCCCACTTGCGTTGCGTTTCCCGCAGCTTCTGCGGCAAGATTGAGAGCATCAAGCAGGAGGGAACGACGGCAACGGTTCTGTTTGTCAAGGTGCGTTCAGCGTGGTCGGTGCTGGCAGTTGCTGGGTGCTGGTTGCGAGGGAGGGAGCGGTTGTGAGGAGCAACAGGGGAACGGTTGCGTCGGACAGCGGAGGTGCACCTCGCTGCTGGCTCTGCGGGCTTGACGCAGGGGAGGCAGTGATGTTGCGGTTCTTCTTTCGCCGCGACTGGATCTCTGGGATGCGATGAACAAGGAGCACGAGGGAGGAGCTGATGGCGGTCGAGCGACTCCGGATCTCATCCATTCAACCTCCCTTTTTAGAAGGTGAGGAGCTAGAGCTCGAGATGTTTATGGTTGAGCGGACCGCCATCGCAAGACGAGGCTTGAAGGAGCTTCCTCCGGGGCCGGAACGAAGCTGAAGTTGATGGCGCTCGGGCTGCGCACCTCGCTTTCCCGCCCTGGTCCCGAACGTGTTCGGTGGATGGAGAGGGATGCGGTGGGCACCAGCTGACTGAGCTCCACCAAGTGCTGCTGCGTCCATCGAGGGGTAGGTAGTGCTTAACGAGCTGTCGATTCCCTCCTTGATCCTGAACCCGGTTCGGTGATTGGGAGCGATGATCACTGCGTGCTGCACCACACCAGTGCTCTCTGGTAGGCAGCTTTGCTCCGCGTTTTGATGGACGCAACTCTCGGGGACCTTTCGCTGTTTCCCCTGTGCAAAGCCTTGCGTCGGGTGCGGAGTGATATGTCTTCTGTGATGACCGTCCATTGCATGCATTGTGGCGCAGCACACGACCATTGTAGTGCAGCACTAGTGATCAAATCCACTGACGCATCTTCTTGTTCGCAGGAATCCGCCGCCAAGACTGCTCTCATGCTCAACGGCAAGCTCTTTCTCCCCTCTTCGAGCGCACCTCACTAACGCACACCCCAGGCGGAACTCTCGACGGCTCCACCATCACCGTCGCTTCCGAAGACACCACCGCTCCCTCGCTAGCGAACGTCAAGCCTGTCGCCAGCACCGCGCAGACTCCTTCCGAGAAGGAGGGACACGAGGTCGAGCAGGAGGGTGCGTTCGCTTTCACCAGCGCAAGACCTGCTCATTGCTGATTCGCTCCGTGAGGAACAGACAAGCCCCACTCTGCTATCGCTGCCGAGTACCTCGCTCACGGCTACCTCCTCTCCGACACTGCGATCGAGAAGGCCATCGCAGCCGACAAGCGTTCGTTCGTTCCCCCTCCTCCCCTGTCCTCTCTGACGTTCTCCCCGACCGCAGAGTACGGCATCTCGGCCCGCTTCCTCTCCTTCTTCACTCCTCTCGCCACCAAGGTCCAGACGGCCGTTCAGCCCACTCTCGAGCAGGCTACCACCAAGATCTCCCAGGTGGACGAGCAGCGCGGGATCAGCGTCAAGGCCAACGCCGGTACGTCCTGCCTCCCTGTCCCTTGCCCTCACTGACGATCGGGACTAGCTGCCATCATCGGAAGCAAGTACTACCACGCTGCGCTGGCTTCCCCTTTCGGCGCCAAGGTCCTTTGTGAGTTCCCTTCCCTCTCCTTCCAGCGCGTGTGGGGACTGATGCGATGCAGCGTTCTATACTACGACCGCCAAGCAGGTTACCGATGTGCATGAGGAGGCGCTGAGGATCAAGGAGACTAAGAAGCATGCGGCGCCTGGGGAGGAGACGACGCCCGCCGCTGCGGAGGTTGTGGCGGAGAAGCCTGTGGTGGCTTAGATGGACAAGAGGGGGTTGTTTTCTAGGAGGAGCAATGCAGTGGTTTCGTTTTTGGTGAGACTGGTTTCCTTGCGTTGTGCGGTGCGGAGAGGAGAGGGAAGAGAGGTCGAATCTCGCGAGCGAAGCTCCTTCGCGGCTTCTCCTTCTCCACTGCACGCCGTGTCCTCCAGATCTCTGCGTCGTCGTCCCTCAACCCGATCCTTCTTGGGCTACCAAAGACTTGTGAGTTCTCATCCCCGCTCCTCTGACCCCAGCTGATCGCATCACTCAGGATCCTCGTCCTGTCCTTTCGCGTGCGCTCTCCACTGCTTCCACTTCCATCGCTGCTTCTGCGCCACCAGACCAAGTCTTAAGCGTTGAGCTTCGCCGCAACTCCCAGCTCCCGCGATGAGAGAGGAAGGAGCTGATCGCTCCCTCCTTCGCAGAGACTCGGCCCGATTCGCGCTGAACGACCGCTCGGCTGGAAACGATGGGCCCTCCTCAAACGGTGAGTAGGAACTGGGTCCTGGTGAGCTGGGGGGGTGAGCATGTGGAGTCCTGGTTCCGTGGCTTGTCGCGGGCGTTTCGCTGGTGGCTCGGCGCGCTTTGCGCCGGGTTCGCGGTGAATCCAGCTGCTCTTGAAAGGCCCTGGAGCACTGCTCTTTGTGGCTTCTAGTGTCCTGGACTGGGGGGGTCTGGTGTCTTGGACTCACTCGCGACGTCGAGCCTCAAGAATGGTTCTCGCTGCCGAAATGCACAGGTGCGCTGTGTGGCTCAGCAGCGACAGTACGGGCACTCATGAGACTCGACGTTTACTTCGCTCTCTAGCTGTTACCACAGCGAGAGTTCGAAGAGGAACTGGGCACTTCCGTGCGAGTTGAAACCTCGTGAGGCACAGCGCTTTTGTCTCCTGGGCTTTGCGAAAGGCTCCTCATCGTTGCTCTCGGCGCTAACAATGCTTCTAGGACTTTGTTCAACGGACGAGCAAGAAGTATCCGAGCTGGAATCAACCCAACGTCGCAGTGCATGGAGGAGGAGACGCAGAGCGAGGGAGTGGAATCAGCAATTTCGTTAGCTCAACGTTCCGTTACGCCTGTATTCTACTATCGAACCTCGCCCTGGGAAGGAACGGAGAGGACAGGGAAGCAGTCAACCTCGCGTATCGCAGAGAAAGACGCAAACCGTTTGCGTCCTTTCGCGCCCGTCTCGAAGAGTTTCTACCGCATCCAGCTGGTCTACTCCAGTGCTCGTGAATCGCTTACGGCTGCCTCTGACCTGGGACTGAACGCCGTTCACGAACGCTGTAGAGGGTGTATGCAAGATCGCTCGCACCTCTCTGCGTTTGGACCTCACCTCGACCGTTGGCCTCCCGACTCTCTAAAGACTTGGGCAGCACCTCCTTCCCTACTTTCACTCTCCCGGCAGCCCCCGCATCGACCCCTCCTCCTCCCAGCATGTTCGGCGCAAAGAGTACGCCCAGCTCGACGTCCTGCCAGAACCAAGCTAACCACGCACACAGAGCACGAACAGCAAAGCTCCTCCTCCTCAACCGACTCTCTCCCGCTCACCTCGGTCGAAGGCGGCCTCCTCTCCATCAGGCTTATCGAGGGACGTGGTTTGCAGCTGCCGGCAGGAGTGGAGGCGCCGCACGGAGGAGGGGGACACGTGGGGGGCTTGGGAGGGCGGAAGAGGGAGAGCGTGCAGAGGCAGATGTTTGCGTGAGTTCAGTCGAGCTGGGCAGAGGGGGTGGGAGCTGATGCCGGCGACAGGCACTTGCCGTACATTATCCTCACCTTTGACCGCAACGAGGTCGTCATCGACGCGCTTGGTGATTTCCTGTTCCTCTTGCTCTCGCCTTGGAGGGCCACCCGTGCTGACCCCAACACGCGCACAGGCGGCACCCTCTCCTCTCCCTCCTACATCTTCCAAACCTCCTTCGATGTCTCTCGCCCCGCCGAGATCACTCTCTCAGCCTACCTCCGACCTTCGCACCGCTCTCACGCCGGCCAGCAGCACGGACGGACCGACAGCCAGAGTGGAGACGTCTTCCTCGCTAGCGCGACGATGCAGCCTGGTTTCGATCCGAGGAGGACGACGGATATGTGGTACAAGTGCGTGCGAAGGATGGAAGAGAGGGAAGGAGCTGATACGGTAACAGGGCGACGAACGGCGTGGGCGAGTTTAGGCTGCAGGTCGCATTCCGGCCGACGAGGGTGCGTCCTTCTGTCGTGCTCCTGCTTGGATTAGCAAACTGATACTCCCTAACCAAACGCAGCACGAAGCTCTCGCAATCGACGCTTTCGAGCTCCTCAAAGTCGTCGGCAAAGGCTCTTTTGGCAAGGTACCCCACCTCCCTCCCCATTCCTGCTCTCTTCACTCACCTCCTCTCGCAGGTCATGCAAGTCCGCAAGAAGGATACCGGTCGGATCTATGCCCTCAAGACGATCCGGAAAGCGCACATCGTCTCTCGCTCCGAAGTCACTCACACCCTCGCCGAGCGAACTGTGCTGGCCCAAGTCAACTCGCCGTTCGTGGTTCCGTTGAAGTTCAGCTTCCAGAGTCCCGAGAAGCTTTACCTCGTGCTGGCTTACGTGTGAGTCTTTCCTTGCTTGCGGAGCGAGGAATCGGACGAGGACTTGCAGGAGGGAGAAGGGCAGGGGAGGTTCGGATCCTCGGGGCTGGGAGGAATGGTGCAAAGAGGGGTTCGAATTCGAGGGGAGTGGAACTGATGAACGCGCAGGAACGGAGGAGAGCTGTTCCACCACCTGCAGAACGAGGGTCGGTTCAGCGAGGAGCGGAGTAGGTTCTACGCCGCCGAACTGCTATGTGCACTCGATCACCTGCATTCCTTCAACGTCGTGTATCGGTGAGTCTGAGCTTTTTAATGGGGTGGAACCGAGCTGATGAGCTCGAGTAGGGATCTCAAGCCGGAGAACATCTTGATCGGTGCGTCCTCTTACCCGTGCGCGCGGCTGCGGATTGCTGATGCTGTTTGTGCAGACTACACGGGACACCTTACGCTCTGTGGTACTCTCTTCTTCTTCCAATTTAAGCTTCAGCTTTTCGGCCCGCTGAGCGACTGCTGCAGATTTTGGACTCTGCAAGCTCAACATGACTGAGAACGAGCGCACGAACAGTGCGTTTCTCCCCTTCTTCCACTTTCCCTGATTGCTGACATTTGTGAGCGCAGCTTTCGCTGGGACTCCAGAGTACTTGGGTTCGTTGGCTTGGCCTTGCGTCTGGGGATGCATGCTGATCGGTCCCTCGCTTCCTCGCAGCGCCTGAGCTCATCTTGTGAGCCTTTTTTCGGTGTCCAGTAGAGCGAGAACTGATAAATCCCGCCGCAGGGGAGAAGGTTCGCTCGTTGATCTCGATGAGTGAGGAGGGACTGACGGGCGTGAGCGCAGGATACACTCGCGTCGTGGATTGGTGGACTCTTGGTGCGAATCCTCGCGCTTTCGGCGCGGGGTTGAGCTGATGCGATGAGGCAGGCGTGCTGCTGTACGAGATGCTTTCGGGACTTCCGCCGTTCTTTGAAGAGGGTTCGTGGTTTCGTTGTTTTCGCGAGGAATGCAGCTGACGAGTCGCGCGCAGATCACAAAAAGGTATTTCCTCGTTCGCCTCCCTCCCTCCTGAAGTCCGCTGACCTCTCCTCGCCAGATGTACCGCCGCAGTACGTCTCCTCTCCTCCCTCCTCACTCTCACTAACCCACCCCACCCCACCAGTCGTCAGCGAAGAGCTCACCTTCCCCCCGAACCTCGTCGGCGAAGCCCGTCGGATCCTCACCAGTCTCCTCCAGAAGAACCCGGCGCAGCGACTCGGTGCGCATGGCGCAGAGGAGATTAGGAGGCACTTGTTCTTTCATGGACTCGATTGGAACGCCCTTGCGAATAGGAGGATCATGCCGCCTTTTAGGCCGAGTGTTGAGAGTGAGTTTTAGGGGGTCTGGGAGGAGGATGAGGGCTGATGCTGGGTCGGCAGGTGCGATCGATACGTCCAATGTGAGCTGAGGAGTTGGAGCGGTGTGGTAGCTTACTGATACTTGTGCGGCGCAGGTCGATTCCGAATTTCTCGCTGAACAAGCTCTCGATTCGGTCGTCGAAGATTCGCAGCTCTCAGAGTCGGTACGTCCCTCTCCCTCCCGCCGCTCGTGTTACTCTGACTTCCTTTTGTCGATCGCAAGACGCAAGCCCAGTTCGACGGCTTCACGTTCTCGGCACCGACTGGCCCGCTTGGGGAGAGCGTTCGCTGAGCCGTCCCTCCTTCGCACCCGCACTTTGTCGCACCCTCGTTCTTCACCCTGCCCTTTTCAGCATTCGCACGATATCCCTCCTTCCTTAGCTCCGCTTTGCATTGCAGAAGTTGATTTTAGCTTGGCCTCGTCCGTCGCCCACCAGCTCGCAGCAAGTGCGGTAGCGAACCTCGCTATCGAGAGCGTCAATCGCGCTGCCCTCCCCGCCTCTCGGTCCCAGTGGGACACAAGGAGCAGAAACGAAGCCGAAAGACAGCATGAGAACCGAGAATGCATTTCTACAACCTCGTCAAAACCGCTCACGAACTCGCTCCAGCCCCCGACCCTCCCAAAGGTCCCACATGCGTCAACTGAGCCCTCTTCTTCTTCTTCACCGGCGCCTCCCCTTCCTCCTCTCCAGCCCTCTTGGCCGGCAACGGCGCAGCGACGACGGGCTGAGCCGCGACGGCGGGTAGGGCTGCGGCGACGGGCTGAGCTGCGACGGCTGCGGCGGTGCTGAAGAGGGCTGGGAGGGTGGCGAGAGAGGGGATGGGAGGAGCTGCGAGGGGGACGGAGGAGTGGTAGGGAGTTCCTAGTTCGAGGGGGTCGAAAGCGACGACGGAGCAATAGCCGTCTTGCGAGGAGACGACGAGAGTTTGGCCGTCGGCGGACCTGCGAAAGAGTCGTTAGCGACGTCGTGGGGGGAGGAGGAGAGGAGGAAAGGGGAATGTACCAGCTCAAATCGGTGAAGGGCGCGTAGTGGAGGTTCCCGAACATGCAGATCGGTCCAGCCTGCTGCGTGTCGTAGAGGTAGACGGCGTCGAGAGTCGCAACGGCGTAGACCATCCGGTACGGCAAGTCAAAGAGGCTCGGCTCTCCCTCCTCCCCCTCCTTGGCATCCCTCTCGTCCCCAGGAAGCCTCGCCTCGATCCCCTCGCTCGTCAAACCGACATTGAGGCACTCGTCCCCATCCCCCTCCTCCCCATCTCCCCCCGCACGCAACTTCCTCAGCTCCAACAAGATGGGGCAGAACCGAATCGCGAGACTAGTCGTTTTGTGTCCAGGGAGGTGGGCGATCGGAGGCCTGGCGACGTTGCTCCTCGAGTAGATGTAGACGGTCGGCTTGGGCGCCGCAGCGTCCTTGGCCGCCGTAGCAGTAGGGTTGGGGTTCTTCCTCTTCTTCTTCTCCCCCTCGGCCACTTCGACGACGGGAGCGATCCCAGCGTACGGATCCTCAAACAGTCCCGCTGGCGTGAGGAGGAGGTTCCCATCCGTGCTCCAGCACAACCGGCGGAAGAAGGGAGTCGAATTGGCGTCCCCGTACAGCTTCTGCGTCTCCGTCTTGCCGCCCTGCAGAGGTTTTGGCGAAGCGGGACGAATCGCGGGGAGTGGAGCTGGGGAGGGCGAGCGGACGTGGCGAGGAGGAGCGAGGGGGTGGAGTGCGGGAGAGGCATTGGAAGTCGAGGCGGTGGAAGAGCGGCGAGAGATGGAGGGACGGATGGCGGGAGGGTCCATGGCGCTTTCGCCGTCGTTGGAGGGGAAGAGGCGAGGAGCTCCGGACGTGTCGGAGCGATCCGACTCGCTAGCGTGCGAGGCTGAACGGTGGAGGCTTCGAGGCTGTTCGACGTCCTTGCCCTTGTCCTTGGTGTCCTCGTCGGCGTGAGAGGGAGCCGGCGTAGGAGGTCGCCAAGTTCCGCCAGCCTGGTGAGCGACTTCCATGCGCGAGTTCTTGCCGACTGCGTGGACTTGGAGTCCGGTCGCGGCGCTGTTTGAGAGCGAATAGATGTGCATCGACCTACGTAGCGAGTCAGCAAGGTTCGAGCCAATGGCGGAGAAGGGACGCACCTGTCGCTGCTCTGCGTCGCGATAAAGTGGTTGTGCGGGTCCCAAGCGACGCCTTGGACGTAGTTGGAGTGCTCGGCGATCGTGTGGATGAGTTGGCCTGTACGAAAGTCAGCTTGCGTCCGTTCGAGGAAGCCAGGGAGAACGCACCCGCCGCAACGTCGTAGATGCTCGCCGTCTGATCGACGCTCCCAGCAAGGATGTAAGTCCCATCAGGCGACCACGCAAGGTCGTAAATCTCCTGCCCCGACTTGGTCCTGCAGTCGCTCATCAGCTCCATCCCCTCGCGCGCTGAAGACGAGGAACGCACCTCAGCATCGACTTGACCCTCCAGCTCTCCTTCTCGTACGCCTTGTCCTCGGCCGACTCGCCATACGTCGAAGAGCTCTCTCCAGGAACCCAGAAAAGGATGTTTCCATCTGCGTGTCGTCGTCAGTGTCTGATCTACTCCCAGGACGAAAGCGAACGCACCATCCCCAGCCGAAGCCAGCATCTCCCCTGCTCAGGAACTCGTCAGCACTTGCTCCACGCCAAAGAAAGGAACGCGAAACGCACCGACCGGCGAAAAGCGAACGACGTTGACGACTCCCGTGTGCTGCTTGAGCGTCGCAAGGTACTCGACCTTGGGGCTGCCATCGTACGGGAGCGGAACCGGGGCTGGGAGCTTGGAGGTAGAAGGAGCGAGGACGAGGGGTCCGGGAGGGGGAGGAGGTCGAGGGTGGACGAGCCAGAGCTGCGAAGCGAGCGTTAGTGGCTGAGCGGTGGTGAGGAATTGAGTGGTTCGAGAAGACTTTGGTACAAATCTACAAGATCTCGTCACGTACCCCAATGCGGAAGAACTCACGCTACTCGCCAGCGTAACATCGCACCGAAACGATCTTCATGAGAAGAGCGGCGACGGGGCGAAGATGCGACGGTTTTGCAAGTTCCTCCAGCTCAAGGCTCGGGACGAGCAGCCAAGTTGCCTGAACGACCAGCTGCACCATCCTGCAATTCAGGCACGGATCCCAACACTAAGCTTGGCCACTCACTCTTCCACCGGGGAGAGCAGGCATCGCGCCAGCGTGCAGAGGTCGTCGCGCTAGAATCGCGATTCCAACATGGAACGTCGAGCGAAGGTTTAGCACGTCCGTGCACTCCCCAAAAGAGGCAGCGTGAAGAGTGTGCGTCAAACTCCTCTCGAGAAGGAGTCTTTCGCATCTTGCTGCCCCGACTCGAGGAGTGCCTTGCTCGCGGAAACTTCGTTCACGAGCACCCGAAGCAAAGCCAGGCGTAGTATCGCTAAGACTCTCGCTCGCATCAAATCTCCGCGGTCCGTTTGCTTCTCGAGAAGAGGCAGCAGCCCCGGGAGGAACAGAGCGTGCGAAGTTGAGCCCTTGGGCTTCCCGCTGCCTTGAGACCTCCCTAATTGCACGAGGGAAGATCGTGGTCCAACTCAAGATACTGAACGGCGCCAGCCTCCTCGAGGAGAGCGGCAACGAACCAGTAAGTCGAGGTGCGACCTCCTCCCTCGACCTCGGGAAACCTGGTGTGGTAGAGGTTCATTCGAGCTGAGCTCCCAGCAGGTCTCCTCCACCCTTTCCCACCCACCTGGAACACCAGGTAGACTTCAGGCGCGAAACAGCTCTGGGTCTCTTCGCAGGAAGGTCCCTTGGGAGGACGCTCAAGAATGCGAGACAGTCGGTCTCGACGGCATTCGGTGCACCGCTGCTCTTTACGAGAACAGCGGTAACACTCGAGTCGGTCGAGCGTCGAAACCTCGCATCTCCCTGCGTCCCTCGGCAGAGAGAGAGGTACCTGAGGGAGTCCATCTGAGTACCACCACTCTCTCAAAGAGAGTAGAAGTGCGCCAGAACCCATACGAGCTTCTACTCCCTCAAGCTCGAGACGAGCAGCTCCGAGTCGCTCGTCGTTCCTGCTCCCTGAAACGCTTCGCTCGGGAGCAACAGCTGCTCCCGCACCAGCTACATACGCCGTGAACGCGCCAGTGTAGACTGGAGAAAGGCTCCTTCGAGACGAAGGTCACCGTCAGCCGAATCTCGACTCAACGCTGCTCATCACGCGAGAGCAGCAGCACGCGCGAGGGTCGGATCTGAGGCAGCCCCCGCCTCCCTTCTCCCTCCCCAGCCCTCTCCTGCCTCTCCCCCCTACACCAGTTCTCCCCATCCGCGACGCGAGGCCCGCGAGCCCCCCTCCCCCTCGAACCAAACCAAACCACAGCCCCGCCAACTCACCCTAACGAGCTTATCCCCCCCAGCCGTCGCCAACCTCCACATCTTCTCCTCCACCTCCTTCTCCCCCTCCGCATACGGATGGGCGACTCTCCGATGCTGCTCCGGTGGTACCGCATGAAAGTCGGCTGAGAAGATGGGTCTGCGCGATGCGGGTTAGTCGCGCGCTGCGAGGAGGAGGGGAGGGGGACGGACTGGGTGTCGTGCCAGCGGATTTCGAGAGCTTTTGCCTGTGGTTACGCGGGGTTAGTGCGTGGGGGGAGGGGGGGGGGAGGGACGCGCCTTCATGGTGGAGACGCGACGCGACTGGGGGAAGAAGCGGGCGGCGGCGGGTGGTGAGGTGGCTGGGGGTACTGCTGGGGGTGCTGCTGCTGCTGCCGAGGGCGGAGAGTCACAGGTGGGAGTTGAGTGGAGGGGGAAGAGAGCGGTCGAGGGAACTTGGGGCGAGTTGTAGCAGCGAGGCGACTGGGTGAAGGGGAGCTCGACTGGGGCCTGGGGATGGCTCTCTCGCTCAAGCTCAGAGTAACCGAACTGGGATCGATTCTAACCTAAATACGCTGGCGTAGACTCTGCGATTGATTCTAGGTCGAGGAGAGGCGTTCCCAGCTGTACTCAGCTCAGCAGCTCTCGTCGGCACCTGCTGCTTCTCCTTGCGCCGAGTCGTTCAATTTGGTACCGAGTTACTTGCAGTCAATACAAGCAGCTCCTCACGGTTTGTAGAGCTGAAGCTCAGGGGAGAATTGACCCCGGCTGACGCATTAAGGCTCCCCTCCTCCGCCCAAAGTCTCTCCGACCTCCCTTGGCTCCAACCAACACCGCACCCGCCGCCCAGCACCGAACTCACTTGCCGCACCCCGTACCCACCACACTCGCCGACCCCACCGCGCCGCCAACCTCCCCAGAAACCCACGCCCAGCTCAGCCCACGCCCCGCCTCAGTTCGGACGACTCCCCGTCAGCATGTCTTGGAAGTTGGGAAAGAGTGAGTAGGGCGCGCTCTGAGGTCGTGCGGTGGTATTGCAGGCGGGGTGAGCTGGGGTAGGGAGGGGTGGAGAGGGGATGACCGAGGCCGAGGAGTGGGCTCGTTGGTGCGTGGACTGGCGAGAGACTGATGGCAGGGAGCGGGGGGAACCTCGCACAGGAGGATAAGGCTGGTGCTAGGCTACTACGGGTAGTGTCTGGACGCAGGCGGGCTGAACGAGGACGGTCATCGCGGTGCTCGTCCTCACCTCGTGCGGGGGCGGGTCGCGCTTACTCGTCGTTGCTCTGAGGTGCCTACGTTCTGCTGTAGCTTCAGATAAGGCTCAACTGCGGGGACTATCTCCTGAGCTGGCGTAGTCAGGTGGAGTCAGAGCCCAGCGACTGGAGAGGCAGCTCGATCCGATGAGACCGCCTTCGTACGAAGCTGGTCTCTCAGATCGTCCAGTAGCTACCTTGGTCGTTGAGCATTTTCTGGCTCGGTGTGAGCCGCTCGCTGCTGGGTGGAACTCTGGCCGCGCTCTTCGAGGGAGCTCCCTTCGCTCGTCGAAAGTGGGCTGTTTCGATAGACGCCCCCTGCTCACCGAGCAGGTGATTGCAGCTCTCCTTCACGCACATTAGCACCACTCCAGGGTCTGAGATCGCGAGCTTCGGAGCCGTAACCAAGCTCCGAACCTCGAGAGCTCCTCTGGCGGGCCTCAAGACAGTTCCTTTGCGGCATGACATCGAGCCACCGCCGGCGCAGAGAGCGGCCTCTTTTGCAGAAGCGGCTCTCACAGATGTAGGGGTTCGGATTGCGTCGAAAAGCGCACTCAGCGGTCAAGCGAGCTCGCTTGAAGCGGGTCGGGCCCAGCGAGTCTCCGCCGTCTCCACCTGGGGGAGCTACTTGCAACGCAATAGAAGTGAGTTTTCCGGGTATGTTGGAGAGTGTGTGTGCGGTGACGCTGGGCTGAATACCCTGCTGCCTCTCGCCCCAGAGAGGTCGAGAGCAGACGCTCCTCGGCGAAGCCAGACCGATCATCGTCGAGGGACGTTGCGAAGGTCCTCGCAGCCTCCGTGACAATGGGCCTGCCCGTCGCCGGAGCGTCGCTGCTTTCCGCTGGAGCTATGGACGCCCTGTAGGAAGATGGGGAGAGGCGGTCGGCAACTCGTTCTGCTTGAGCTGACTTCGTCGTTTACGAGGCGAGTCTTGCGGATACGCACGCTCGGCCACTCTCCTTGCCCCACCGCGTGGAGCAGTGGAGAGCGGTACAAAGCTTCGTTGGATGGTCATGGAGAGCAGCTTATTCGAGCGAAGCTGGCTCCGTGATCGAGACGATGTGCGACCCTGGAAGTCCTTTAAAATCAAGTCAGCAGGCTGCTCGCGAGCACAGCGACAGGTTTCTTTGCACTCTCGAACTTAGGCACGGGGGCTGCAGAGCTTTCGCTCTCGAAAGACTCGCGAGCCACCGCACTTCCTCCAAGCCCACCAGCGCTCTCGGAACCCTGCTAACTCCCCCCTCCACAGAGCTCAAAGAAGCGACGGGCATGCGCTCCTCAACCCCCGCCGCCCCTCCCGCCGCCCCGACTCCCCCTCCTCCAACCCCACCCTCCTCCGACTCTGGCCCTCCGATCTCCCGCTCCGGACTCCTCACGATCCGCGTCATCGAAGCCAAGGTGCTCTCCCTTCCCGCTGGAGTCGTCTTGCCGCAGGGGATCAAGCAGGCGCTTGAGCAGGGGGAGCAGGTTAGTAGGAGGGATAGCGTGCAGAGGAAGCAGCTTTGGTGGTTGCCGTGAGTTCCTTCTCACTTGGCTGGCGGGGAAGGGGAAGCTGATGGAGCGCAGGTACGTTGTTCTCGAGTTTGATAAGAACGAGGTGTTGGTCGATGCGATGGGAGGAGATCTCAGTGCGCCCGTGTGGATGTATCGCGCGGATTTGTGAGTCCTTCCTGGGCTTGCGCGCGTGCGAGGAGGGGAGCTAATGCAAACGTGCAGCGATGTCTCGCGTGTTTCGGACGTCTCCATCTCGGCGTACCTTCGTACGTCGCCGATTGTTCCGGGGCAGAACAGGAACGATATGGGCAACGACCTCTTCCTCGGTGGCGTGACGTGAGTCGGCTCTCCTTGCGTGCGGTGGACGAGAGCTGATGCTCGTTTTGCGCAGATTCACGCCCGTTTTTGATCCGACAAAGCTCAACGACCAGTGGTACATTTCGTCGGGAGGAACTGGCGAGTTCCATATCCAGGTCTCCTACAAGCCTGCTGCCGTGCGTTCTCGTTCTCGCGGTCGACTGCGAGCAGGATCTGACCTCGCTCGTCGTCGCAGAAGGAATCCCTGACGATCGACGCTTTCGATCTCCTCAAGGTCATCGGCAAGGGCTCCTTCGGCAAGGTACGCTTGTCGCTCCTCCCGCGGAATAAAACGAGCTGACGCCCGATCTCCAGGTCATGCAAGTGCGCAAGAAGGACACTGGCCGAATCTACGCCCTCAAGACGATCCGGAAAGCGCACATCGTCTCCCGCTCCGAAGTCACCCACACCCTCGCCGAGCGAACCGTTCTCGCCCAAGTCAACTCGCCCTTCATCGTCCCCTTGAAGTTCTCGTTCCAGAACCCGGAGAAGCTCTACCTCGTCCTCGCCTTCATCAATGGAGGAGAGCTGTTCCACCAC
>JANGFH010000081.1:0-41094 GCA_025758715.1 Glaciozyma martinii | reverse complement strand
GGGAGTGGAGGAGGAGGGGGAGAGTGGGAGTGAGGTCGAGGGGGAACCGATGGAGATGGAGGTGGGCGAGATGGAGGGGTGGGATGGGATTGGAGAGAGACCCGCCAAGAGGGTTGTAAGGAGGTCGTTGGGGGTTTAGAGCGGGCTTTGCCGTCTTACTGTAACGCTTTGGATTTGCATCTGACTGTTGGAGGGCTGCTTGGGACTGGGTGGGCTAGACTCGTCTGGGACGTCCCGTCGTGGATGCTGTTCGTTCTCGAGCTTTCGCTGCGAGTGTTCGGCACGCTCTTCAAGCTCCTCCGCACTCTGTCGTAACTAACGACTTCCCACTAGACTCCCTTTCAATGCAGGATCCATCATCGCTACGAGGGCGACGACCTCCTTCCTCGGCCCGTTCCAGCTTCTCCTACACTTCGGCCGATCCTCGCCTCCCAAAACGGCAGTGTGCGACGAAAGAACGGGTCTTCAGCTCGGCCTGGAGCTGAACTCTGGAGCTGGGAACCTGCGGGGAGAGATGGAATCAGCTACGCTCGAAAACCCTCAGCGACCAAGACGGACCTGGAGACGTTGCGGCGAGCTGCCAGAGCAGGTCTGCACCTTCCGATCCCTCCAAGCGTTCCTCCTACGCCGTTTCCAGCGCTTCTGCAGGCAGCTTTGACCGCACCCAGTCTCGCAGGTCGTGCGATCCTCCAGCAAGTGCTCCGAGCGACATTCCCAGGGCGACCCTTCGCAGTCCTCCGTAACGTGACAGCCCATCTGCAGATCCAACCAGCGTCAGCTCTACCGCTTCCTGCAGTACCTGCCCAAGCGCGTGGACTCACAGAGCTGCCCTGCCGCCGCCGCCAACCCCAACCCAGCTACTCCTCCGCTCGCCCAGCGCGTGCTATAACCGTTCCCAGGCAGCAGTCGATGCACGCCATACTCGACACCTTCCTCCAGCCCCACAAACGCCGCTGTCCAGGCTCCCAGCCGCGTGCCCGTCTTGAGGCCTCCAACGACGCCGCCGTACATGACCCGGTAGTTCTTCGTCTTCTGGTAAAAGTACCAACTGCGACAGCTGGAGTTAGATCTGTACGTTCTGGAGTAGGCACGAGCGCACCCTTGGACCGTGGTGGGCAGCCTGTGCGCGTTCTCGGCGAGGAACTGGCGACCAGAGAGGCGCGAGCTGGTGACCAAGCCCGACGTGAAACCAAGGACCCAGGCGCTGACGGGGATGAGTACGAGGTCCTGGCGGAGCCCTGGAGCGTTTTGGGGCTGTGGGGAGCTCATCGCTGTCGACCGAACACGACGACAAGGCTAAGAGACCCAGAGCCGATTCTCGCTGCTTCGTCGCTTGCCCTCCTCCCCCTCCTTGCAGCCCGTCGTACCTCAAGGGCAGACTCTGGTTTCGACGAGGTAAGTCCTCCCAGCTGCGCTCTCGGCGCACAGCAAGCTCACACACTCCTTGCTGCAGCTCCGCACTCTTCCCCTCCCTTCCACTTCTTCCCCTCCAGATCGGCCACCGCACGACTTTCGTAAGTTTTTACTCGCGTTCGAGCGAGCTCCTCAGCTGATCAAGAACCTTTTACCGACTAGGCGCGCCCTGATCCTCCCCCGAGGGATGCACCTGCGACTGCCGCCGTGCAACTGCCGCCCTTGCCTTCCGTCCTCCGCCGCCGCCTCTCCCAGCTGCCATGCCTTCGCCACCCTCTCCCACCACTCTCCCACACCTCCCGAACCCATCCTCGACTTCCTCTATCCCACCTTCGGCTTCTTCTCCCGATCCCTTCCCTCCCACGCCCCTCCACCCATACCGCACCCGCCAGCTCGATTTCGGTCGCCGACCATCAGATCCGGGGGCGTGGGAGGGAGCTGGAGACGAGGGCTGTCACTGGAAGCCAAGTGCATGTGCGGGAGGGCGAAGCAGTCGTGCTTGAGCTGTCGCGCGACGTCGACGTCGGCGAGAGTTCTCGTCAGGGAGCCGTCGCTGCCGGAGGAGGAGGAGGAGGAGCCACCTCGCGACGTGCCCGAGCCTCCTCCAGTGCCTCTGCCGAAGCGTGAGATTGGCGAGAACCAGGCGGCGGCGCTGCTGGCCAGGTACGACGCGATGCTCCCGTCGGTTCGGGGCGTGAACGATCGTAGGCGGCAAACGGGGAAGCTGAAGAAGGTATTGAGCGTGGAGGAAGCCAGATCGAGGATCGAGGAGCTATGGAGCAGCGCGATGCGGCTTCGAGACGCGGTACACGGCGGCAGAGTGACGGCGACGCAGCAGCTCGACCTTATTCGACTCTTCGCGAGGATCCCTCGAGCGGCGCTGCTGGAGCCGACCCGCCCGCCGTCGATGTCGGAGGAGGTGGAGACGCGGACGTCCTCCCTGGCACGAGTGAAGGGAGTTAGGCACCTCGCAGGCGAGAAGATGGCGCAGCTCCTCGCATCGTACCCCGTCGCGCAAGGCGATTCGCACCGCAAGAGCATTGCCGCCCTCCGAATCGACTCCCTTGGCCTCCTCGACAGCCTCCCCGACATCCCTCCCCCGACATCCACCCCCTCCCCCGAAGACGCCTTTGCCAGCGACCTCCGCACCATCTTCCGTCCCTCCCCCTCCGAACTCCGACCCGAGAAGCAGCGCACCCTCCTCCAGTCGCAGCGAACGACGCTCGTAGTCCTCCTCGAAGCCTGGAAACGGTCGGCTAGCGGACCTGAGCAGGCGCTGAAGCTCGTCTTGGGTTGGAACCTCGAGCATGTCTTCAAGCCGGCGCAGCACGAGCACGAGGGCATCGCAGAGTTCTCTCGACGGCAGTACGGCGAGCTCCTTGGACAACTTCCCCCCTCCCCTCTCGCCTGGCTGGAAGGTCCCGCTTCCGACCTTTTCGAGCTCAAAACCGTCGCCCCTCACCTCATCTCCTTCCTCGCCACCACCGGATCGCCTCTCGAAGCTCTTCGCATATGGGAGCACCTCGAGTCGCACGGCATCACCCTCCCCGTCACCGCTGAACTTCAAGTGACGACTACCCTCCTCGACGGTCTGGCGCAGGGGGGCCTCTACGGGGACACAGACCGGATCGTAAAGCAGCTCGAGGCGCTACTCGAATCGTCTTCCGCGCTGGAGAACGAGCACGAAGGCGAGCAGGCGCTGGCAGTCGCTGCGTTCCGGATGGTGGCGAAGGTCGCAGCGGCGAAGGGGCGCCCTACTCAGGTGGCGACGATCCTGGGAAAGCTGAGGGAGATTGGATGGGAGGGAGGTTTGGAGGACCCGGCGCGGAGGATGCGTGCGCAGGCGCAGCTGAGCCAGTTGGTCGGCGTGCGCTCCCTCTTCGACGCGACCGATGGCCTGAAGTCGTCGAAGCAGGATCGCGTGAGGATGTGGGGAGAACTCGTGCGGGCGTACGTGCGAGTGGACGACGTCGAGAGCGGGATGAAGGCGTTGGCCGACCTGATCGACGCGGGCCTTCGACCGACAATCGCTGCGGTCAACTCGCTCCTCTTTGGACTCGCGGCGCGGCACGACGTCAACCGAACCTACGCCCTCTTCAACCGCCTTGGCGACCTCGAGCTACGACCCGACGTCGTCTCCTACGGCGCCCTCGTCACCCTCCACTCGAACCTCCGCGACACCGAAGCCGCCGCGCGCGTCATGACGGAGATGCAGCGAGTGGGGATCGCGCCCGACCAGCGCGTATGGACGACCCTCATGAACGCCTACGTCGAGCTCGCCCAGTGGACGCGAGCGCTCGAGATCTTCGCCTGGCTCGACTCGCACCCCGATCCTCGAATGCAGCCCGACTCGGCGACGACGAACGTCATCCTCAAAGCCATCGTCCTCTCCGCCACCCCTGCCCAAAACGCCCTCTCCCTCTTCCGCAAGGCAGTCGAGCAAGGCCTTCGTCCCTCGCCCCAGACGTACACCCTCCTCATGCAGTCCTTCTGCTCCGCCGGACTCATGGAACTTGCCGAGGAGCTCTTCACCCTCATGGATCGTCCTCTCGAGGCCGGCCCTCTCCCGATCGCGACGACGTCGGTCGTCAAGCCGGACGCCTTCATCTTCTCGACCCTCATCAACGGGTACCTCAAACGCCACGAGTCGAGGAAGGCGCAAGCGTGCCTGGCGGAGATGCGGGCTCGAGGGATCCAGGCGTCGTCGGTCACGTACGGGATCATCGTCGGTTCGTTCGTTCGTCAGCGTACGGTTCGAGGACTCGACGCGGCGATGGGCATCGCCAAGAGCTTCCTCGTGGGGTCGCCGTTGTCCGACCGTCGCCACAAGCATCCGAGTAGCGACGATCGTCCCTTCGTCGCTCGGCAGGCGCTCCTCAGCGTGCTGGGTCCGTTGATCCACGGGCTCTCGAAGAAGATGGAGGCCAAGGCCGCCGTGGCTCTCTTCAGCGACCTCCTCGAGCAGAAGATCGAGCCGTCGGTCGCCATCTACACGTCGATGATGACCGCATACCGTGGAGCGGGCGAGGTGGACGATGTTCGCTTCATCTTTCGTCGTCTTCGCAAACGAGTTCTCGACGCCTTCCCCGCCACATCGCCTCCCTCCTACTCCCCCTCCCCCTCCCCGTCCTCTCCTTCCCCTTCCCTACCCTTCTCTCCAACTCTCGAGACCACCTCGTCATCTCCGCCTTCCCCCTCTCTCGCATCACCCCCATCCACTCCCCTTCCTCGGCAGATCGATACCTCGCATCGCAATACCCTCTCCCTTCCCTTCACCATACTCATCAACACTCTTTCCGAGGTGCAGGGTGGTCACATCGAGATCATCCGCACCTGGGAGCTCCTCGCTTCAGAAGGGTTCTCGTTCGACGCGGGCAACTGGAACGCCCTCGGCATCGCATGCTGTCTCGCCGGCGAGCTCGAAACGGCCTTCTGGGTCGCCGAGCACGTCCTCCTTCGCGGCGAGAACGAGGAGATCCCCGAGGCTTCGACCTTCTCCCGCTTTTTCGGCGAGGGCATGCGACCCGACCCCCCAGTCCGCGCTCCCAGTCGACTCTACCAACTTCGCAAACCCGAACGCGACCTTCATCGGAAACGACCCGAAGGAATCGAGGAACTACTCGCTTCGCCCGTCGTGACGGAGGCGGAGCTAGCGCCGACGGTCGAGGAGTCGACGAGGATCCAGCGGGCGAATTACTGGTTTCCGCACGCTGCGTTCCTCGAGGTGCTCGATCAGGCGCTCGCGGCGCGTCCGGCATTGCGGGAACCTCGAGTGCTGGAGAATCGGGAGAAGAGGGAGACGAGATGGATGGTGAGGGAGGCGCATCCGAGGACGATGTTGGCGCTGGCGGAGTGGAGTCGGAGGGTGCTGAGGAGGGAGGCATTGGAGCGGAGACGAGTAGCTGGAGGGTATCGATGAAGCAACGCACGCAGGAATGTACCAGGATCGCAGGAGTTTGGTCGACCGTCAACCGTTTGCTTTTGCTTCTGCTTCTTCTGCTTCGCGACCACCCCGTCTTCTCTGCTTTCGCCTTGCTCTCTCCTGCGCTCTCCCTCGTTGGTCCCAACGTCCCCTCGGCCTGGTATTGTCAACAAATTCACTCCTCGTCCTCTCCAGCCTCGCAGACCCTCTTCCTCCTCCTCGCCGGCTTCCTCGTCGGAATTCGCACACCTGCTTCGCAAACAGTTTCGACAGCGTCGTAGGATCTACCAGTCTTCCCATCAGCTCCTTTCCTCGTCCATCCAGCTCCAAGGAACGCACCACACATCCCCTCGAACCGCTTCGCACTCGTCACGCTGAACGCCGCAGAATGCCCCGAAGCGACGATCCCGGTCCCTCCTCCCGAGCGCGTACCATTCCTGTGGGATGTCAAGGATCAGCGAGCGTTCTCCCCTCAGCAGCTCCTGGAACTCACCCGCCAATCGACAGGAACCGCATTCGGAGCCTGTACGCCCCCTCGCTCCGCACCGACAAATCGTGGAAGATCCAGTAGATCCCTACTTCTCCGGGCTCGTTCTTGTGCTTGAAAGCGCTCGCGTGGAGCGCCCCGATCAGTCTCGGCATCGGGAGGATCTCGTCATTCGCTGCCGAGGTCGCGAGGAGGGAGGGGGAGGAGGTTCTGCGACGCTTGGGGCGAGGTTGATCGGGTATTTGATGCGATGGTGTCGAGTAGAAGAGGGGGGAGGGAGGGCGCATCGTGGAGAGTCGAGAGGGATCGGAGGGAGGGGGGAGAGAGATCGTTGCGGAGGAGGGTTCGGGGAGGAAGTCGCCATCTTTCTCCAGTACCGCGAGAGTTGATCCCGGGTGGATTACGGGACTACAGTAGCAGTTTGTTGAAGGCTGCGAAGTACTGCGTGGTCCGTAGTCCTGGTCGAAGGGAGATGGTTCGCGGGAGGAGCTTGAGCAAGCGGATTGGGAGGAAGTGGTGTGTGGCGAGGAGCGGCGAGGAGAATACGAGGAAGAGAGTGGACGCAAAGAAAGAGGTGGATAACTGGCGTTGGCGTCTGAAAGGTCGGAGGCGTTCCGCAGGTCGACGGCGAGGAGGAGGAAGGAGAGGTCAATCTCGCTGGCGAGGTTGGGGTCAGTCGTGGCTCAAGAAAGGGGGATGGGAAGGGACTCACTTGGCGGAGATCTCTTCTTTCGTTGCTATATCACGACACAGGAGCTTGACGATCAGTGGGGGAGTGATTGGGCGGCGGTCCTTGCGAAGGAAGAGGTCAATCGGGGAGGGGAGGGATCTTGAGGATCTCGCGCACCTTGTCGCCGTATCCACAGGCACGAGCGCGCAAAGGCTCTTGTACAACTACCAGCTCGTACTCGCTGTTTGGGTCAGAACCGGACCAGTGGGCTGGTCTTTACCAACGGCGAGAAACGGGACTCACCGATCAGGTTGCGGACCAAGAGGCCAGGATCGCTGCGACGTCCATGGATAAGTGCGCGATAAGGAGCTGAAGATGAAGGCTGGGGGAGAAAGAAAGCAAGCCCCGTGCTGCTGTTCCTGTTGCTCAAAGGCTCCGCAGGCGCGCAGCTGTCGACGAACCGCGGTGTCAAGGCCGAGGGAGGACAAGGTTGCTGATTCGGTGCTGGTGCCCGTCAGAGTTGATTTGGTGAAGCTCCCAAAGAGCCGGACATGAGCAGCGAGGGGAGAGTCAAAGGAACGCCGACTCCAACAGAAGGGAAGTGCGCAGCAGGTCGAGACCGGGCGCAGTCCCAGTGCTGTGGGGCAGGGAGGCAGGGAGGCATTAGTTTCTGCGTAGGTTTGATGGAGCTCCCGTAGAAACCAGTAGCTTGACACCTGATGGAGAGAGCGAGCGAGCGAGAGGGCCGAGAAAGGACAACTCGCCAGAGTGCAAGTTTTGGCGCGCCCGCTCAAGTCGAGCAGGTTGCCTTCAGCTGTCTCCCAGAGTAGACCAGAGTGCAGTGCCGGTCCATCGAATCGTTGAGGAGGGGTCCACGACTCAACTTGCGCACCAGATCTCGCGCCGGCGCGAGATCTCGCCGGAGCGGAGGTGCTGACTCTCTTAAGATCAACTCCGAGGAAGTTCAAAGTAAGAACGCGTGTCGAGCGGGTTTGCTTCCAACCGACACCGTTACCCACCAAAGCTCTCTCAAGATGACCCCCAACAACCAGCTCATCTTCACCAAGGGTGAGCTGCTCTTCGAGGGACTTACCTGCTGGGCTTCATCTGACATCGTCTTACGCAGTCCCGACCGAGTACCCCGTCCCTGGGGAGCACCTGAAGCTCACCCCAGCAGAGATTGATCTCGAGGGGGCCCTCAACGGCGGCCTCCTGGTCAAGCAGGTCGCCCTCTCCTTGGATCCCTACATGCGGTACGCCCACTCGTCCACACTAACGTCAGGAACCTAGCTGACGTCCTCCCCAGTGGGCGCATGCGTGCACCTGAGCGCAAGAGCTACTCGCCTCCTTTCGAGCTCGGAAGCCCTCTTGGAACGCTCGGCGTGGCTGAGGTCCTCCGTTCCGAGGACGACGCCTTCCCCGTGGGCGCCCATATCTATGGCTTCCTCCAGATGGAGGAGTACTCGTACATCACGAGCCCTGCGGCGCGTGGACTGCGCGTTCTCGAGAACAAGGAGGGACTTCCGTGAGCTCTTTGCGTTCCCCCCCTTCATCTACGAAGCTGACCCTACGTTTGAAGCTGGTCGAACTGGTGCGGCGCCGCTGGCATGCCTGGTCAGACTGCGCACTACGGCTTCTACGAGATTGGCAAGCCCAAGAAGGGAGAGACGATCTTTGGTACGAGCGCCGTTCGTCGCGCGCCTGGGACCTCGAGCTAACGAGCTCCTCCAGTCTCTGCTGCCTCGGGAGCTGTGGGCCAGATTGTCGCTCAGCTTGCGAAGCGTGAGGGCCTCAAGGTTCTCGGAAGTGCTGGTTCAGACGACAAGGTCGAGTTCCTCAAGAGCCTTGGATGCTTTGACGTCGCGTTCAACTGTGCGTCCTCTCCCTCCTTCTCCAAACCCAGTTTGCTGATCCCCAAACCCCTTCGCAGACAAGACGCAGAGCACGCGCGAGATCCTCGAGGCTAACCCCCCCGACATCTTCTTCGACAACGTCGGAGGAGAGACGCTCGAAGCCGTCCTCGACACGATGAACACCTTCGGTCGGTCCTCTCCCCTTCGTTCTCGCTCCTTCAGTAGCAACTAACGAATCAACTTTGCAGGTCGTATCATCGCCTGCGGAGCCATCTCCGACTACAACAAGCAGCCCAAGGATCGCTAGTGCGTCCCCTCCCTTTCGCTCTCGCTCTCGCTTTCCAGCGACTGACGGATCACCTTCGCAGCCCGCTTCGCAACACCTTCCAGATCATTGGCAAGCAGATCAAGTTCGAGGGCTTCATCATCTCGGGCAAGGACTCCAAGACCTTCTACGACACGGTGCCCAAGTGGATCGCCAGTGGCGAGATCAAGTGCGTTCCTTCTGTTGGCGTTTGCTAGGGTGGAGAATTGACGCTTTTCTGCCGCAGGATCAAAGAGCACGTCGTCAAGGGACTCGACAACGGAGAGGCCTTCCTGGATTTGCTGCACGGAACCGCGTTCGGAAAGGTTGTCATCGTTTTGTAGGCTTCGCAAATTGCAAGGATCCATTTTCGTCGTTCCTCGTGGGCTGGGCGGGTTCTAGAGAGTCTTTCGGGCGAGAGAGCCTCTCCGGTGAAGGAGCCAAGCTGCGCAAGTCCAGGAGGCGAGAAAGCAGAAAGTGGAGAGCGAGGCGACGCTTGCGGAAGTTGTATTGTCTACACGATCTAGAATTCTAGAGCTTGCTGATCACGCCCTTCTCCATCTGGGGAAAATCAAAGCGTCAGCGAGCTGTCCAGGAGGTGAAGAGCTCGAAAGAACGCTGACCTGGACGACTTTGCGCAGACCGTGGATGAGATCGGCCTTGAGGTCCTCAAAGTCCTCCAACCCGATTGAGAGGCGGACTGTGAAAGCACGGGAGTATCAGTAGAAACTACGAGGAAGGGCAGAAAGGGACGTACCGAGGCGGGGATCAGCTCCAGGGTCGGATACGCTACGCTGCTCGATTAGGCTCTCTACTCCTCCGAGCGACGTGGCAGGCTGCACGACTTCATCAGCCCGACAATCCCGCGCGTCTCCAAAGCACTCACCGTAAAGAGCTCCAGCACGTGTCCCAACTGCTCCGCATAAACCTCCTTCGCCAGAAGAATTGCAAAGCACGCCGGTCCGCTCTCCATCTGCTTCCCCTCGCCGACCCACTGGCCTCCTCCGCCATCCTGGAGCGTCGCGTGACAGACTTGCTCAATGACGTCTGAAGGGCCGTCGAGTTCGGAGCCAGGGATGCCGCGCGTGAGTGAGGAGAGCCATTGGGCCAGAGCGGTGGCGGTGGCGGATTGACGAGTTACGCGCTGCGAGTCGTGGGTTCAGTTAAAGAGGGAACAGGTGGGAGGAAGACGAACGAGGTTGAGAGTCCGGAGAGAGCGGAGGATGAGCCATGCCTCGAGGGAGCCGGGGGTGCTTCCAGTGTATGTTCGATTGTGCCACAGAGTCAGCCAGTCCTCCTTGTTCTTGACCGACACGGTGCCAGTCAAGGCGTCGCTCTGGCCTCCAAAGTACTTGGTTCCAGAGTCTGGAGGAGCCTCAGTTCCTTGGACGAATGGAGAGCAGGGAGGAGGGACGCACGCATCACGACGTCGGCTCCCCACTTGAACGGATCTTGAAGAGGAGGAGGGCCAAAGGTGCTATCAACACCGACAGTTCCACCAACGGCGTGAGCCTTCTTGGCGTCTGCGTTGCGGAGAGGTCAGTCGAAAGTCAAGATGACCCGCGCACGTTGCTAAAACGCACAGAACTCGATGCTTCGGCACTCTCCAGTAGGGTTAAGAGGCGTCTCGACCCAGCAGAGAAGCTTTCCCTCCGTGGGGTAGGGATCGTCGAGCTTGATGACTCGCTGCAGAAGCAGAGGAACGGTGAGCTCGCTCTCGTCGACTGGCAGCGGAATACTCACCACAGCGTCTGCTCCTCGGGTCTGGCGGTAGACTTGGAGCGACTCGTGACAACCGTGGTACCCGTCCGTGATGGCAATGACATCGGGGCGGTAAAGGAGGAGCACACCGTAGAATGCGGCGATTCCGGAAGGGTAGAGGATCGTAGGAGCGCCGATTAGAGAGCCGAGGACCTTCTCCACTCGCGTTAATGTTGGCTGAGTGTACCGCGAGTAGATGTCGCGCGTAGGCTCAGAAGGATCAAACTCGACTTCTCCAGCAGCCTTGACTTGCTCTGGGGTCGGGTGACGGACTTTGTGGGCGGCAGTGAGTCAGTGCGCGACGTCGTGCACGCCAGAGAAAGGACGCACAGGTGGTAGAGACTGAGATGTTGGGAGCCACCTCTTGTCCTTGAACGTAGCCAGCGTCGCCGTGGACCGATCTGGTGTTGAACCCGAGCTGGAGAAGCCGCGATGAGGACGACGAATACAAATCAAGAACGACTTGTGCGCGCTCACCTTGTCGAGGGAAGCAGATTTGGGAGCCATCAAAAGGTACGGAGCTCAAGTCCAGGCTGAAAGGTTGAGAGAGGACGTGGGGAGAGGGAGAAAGAGAGGAGGACGGTCGGCGACACCTCTTCGTTCTTCTCCCTGTTCCGCCGCCAGCTCTTTTTCCTCTAGGAGCAAGCAAGGA
This sequence comes from Glaciozyma martinii, assembly GCA_025758715.1. Classification (NCBI taxonomy): domain Eukaryota; kingdom Fungi; phylum Basidiomycota; class Microbotryomycetes; order Kriegeriales; family Camptobasidiaceae; genus Glaciozyma; species Glaciozyma martinii. Next base: position 30,032 of record JANGFH010000081.1, on the reverse strand, counting down.
CCTCTGCGAGAATGGCAACGTAAGTCGGCGTGCCCAGCCTAGCTCTCTAAAGCTGAAGCGCTGAACTCCCTCTCTCCCACTAGCGATCCTCTCTCCGACCCTCTCTCCGACCTCTCCCTCGGATCCGACCTCGAAACCAAGCCAGCACCTTCCAAACCACCACCTGCATCTTCCTGGGCGCGCCACGACTTGTTCGCCGAGCCGTTCAGCTCCTCGAAAGACGTCTGGGGAAGCCAGGCCGGACAGAACAGCGCGACGGACGGAGCTGGGCATGGGGAGCTGGCAGAATCGAGCTTGGAAGAGGGCGAGATCAGGGAAGACTTGTCGGAGGAGACAGAGGAGGAGTCGTTCACCTATCCCTCCCAGTCCGCACCACCCTCCTCTGGCGTGTCGCTCTCAGCCTCAGCTACGCCATTCGTCTACCCGGGCACTCCTCCCTCCCCCGAGCCTTTTTCAGCGCCCATCACCATCCGCACCGCCTCGTCTCTCCACCGAGTCCTCTCCTCCTCGACCTCGGCTCTGAAGGAAGGTCGAACAGCACGCACCCTCTCCTCCTCCCCTTCCTCACCTCTCAGCTACGGCGCATCCGTCACTCCCCGCGGTGAACCCTCCCCTTTTTCACGACAAGATCAGCAACCCTCGGATCTCACACTCGACCTCTCGACCACTCCCTCCTCCGCAGCTCCTCACCTCCCCCTATCCCCTCTCGACTCTCCTCCGCCCCTCAGCTCCAAAGGGCTCGATCTGGCCGAGCTCAAGACGCTCATTGGGAAGGCGTCCGCGTCTGGAGATCTCGAGCGTCTGAGGGGGCTGATGAGCGGGAGCGGAGATGGGAGCGACGAGTTCCCGAGCGCTTTCGTCCTGGCCAACTCGCCCAGTCCGCATAGCGGATTGACGCCGCTGCATTACGCTGCGCGAAGGGGACACGTCGAAGTATGTAAGTATCTTATCGAGGAGGCTGGAGCGATGGTCGAACTGGAGGATGGAGAGGGAGAGGTGCGTTTTGGAGCGATGGCGCCTGCGAAGGGAGCTGACGCGACTTGGCAGACGCCATTAGCTGTTGCCAGTTATCACGGGCACCTCGAAGCTGTCAAGTACCTGGTTCAGAAGGGTGCGAACCCGGAGCTCAGCGATGCGGATGGCTGGACTGTTCGTCGCACTCCAACTCGGGAACTGGGATCTGCATCTAACCCCTGGCGTCGCAGGCTTTGATGAACGCCAGCTCGAAAGGATTCCTCGACATCGTCCGATTCCTCGTCGAAGATGCTGGCGCTTCCATCGATGCGCAGTCAAAGCATGGATACTCGGCGCTCAGTGAGTTCTCGACTCGCCATCTCGTCTGCTGCGATGATTCTAACCCTCGCTCTCCCACAGTGAACGCCGCGAGCAAAGGCAACCTTCCCATCGTCCTCTTTCTCACCAAGCGAGGCGGCTCCCCTCTCCTGCGCAACAGCTTTGGCGAGACCGCATTCGATTTAGGTGCCGCCGTCTTCGAGGTGCACGTCTGTTCGGTCCTCGCCGCCCTCGAATCCTCCCTTCGAACTCCCTACAACCCTCTCACCCTCCATTCGACCATCCCCGTCGTCCTTCACGAGAACCAGCGACTCGCCCGTCCCTCTCTCAAGAAGATCTCCTCGCTCTCCGCCCTCGCCCAAAGTCCTCGTTGGAGCTCGAAAGCCCTGAGCAGGAACGACAACCGCACAGCCTTCTCCTTCCATTCCCTCCTCGGAACTGCAAAGGAAGACACCGGCGGGCGACCAGTCTTCAGGAGCGAGGTCGGACTCCCGATCGTAGGGAAGGAAGGCGAGCTCGTCCTCCCAGAGGCTAGGGAGGTTCGCTCGGCTGGACGAACGGGGTCCGGACGCGCGGTGCCGACTGTTGCAGAGGGCAAGCGGCCTGCTGCGGGAAATCGTCGAACGAGCGCGTCTTCGGCCCTCGCGGCCGTCCTGGAGTCGTCTTCCACCTCTTCGCCTCTCGCCAGTCCTCCCACTCTGTCAAACTCGAGCTTCGTTAGCGCCGGAGAGCCTGCATGGTTCTGGCTCTCGGATTGGGTGCGTCGCAGTTCTCCCTGCCTCCTCAATCGACTTGCGCTGATGCACCTTCTGCCCAGATCGTCGACCTTACGGACCAGTCTTCCTCGCCGATCGACGGGTACTCGTACGCCACCTCTTTCGACGCTCCCCCCGAAGGATGGACCTCGGAACCCCCTCCGGAGCTGCGACTTCTCCTCGACGGCGGCGGCGGACTCGGTCTCGGAGGGCAAAAGTGGGTTCGACGACGGCGCTGGGTTCGTGTCATGCGTCGTCGGCTCGACTTGCCTCCTTGGGGGTACGGCGAGGAGGAGGGGAGCAGCGTCACGGAGGCAGGCGACGAACCCTCGTCCGACTACCTCGTCAAAGCCCTCTTCCACGCCGGCACGAACCCCTCCACGGCGATGATTCGCTCCTCTGGTGCGAGCATTCGGTCTGGCAAGACCGTCATGCGCTCCGAGGACGAGCCTGAGGTCGATCGAGCGGAGCTTCGGCGGACGGCGGCGAGGTTAGAGAGGGCAGCGGACGAGCTTCGCGCGGGGATGGCGGGGGATGAGGATGTCGAGAGGAAGAGGAAGGCGCAGGATCAGCTCGAGGACTTTTTGCGGCAACTTGCGCTCATTCGGAGCGAGCTGGGGCCTGAGGAGGCGGACGAAGGTGCGTTATTTTTGCTCTCCTCGCTTCTGCACGGTTCTGACGTTCCTCGCGCATTGCAGACTCTGACGAAGAGTTTGTCTACGACGGGCGCGACGCCGATCCCGACAACGACGCTCAATCGACCTGGACAGCAGCCCCCACGCCCGCCAGCACCTCCTCCGTCACCGGCAGCGACTACTTCTCCCAACCCACCGCCCCTCCCTCCCACTTTCACTCTGACGACCTCACCCCCCAACTCTCTCGCGCTCCCGACTTCCGCGTTCCGACTCACGAGACGTCGCGGATCCAGAACGAGACCGTCAAGCCCTTCCGCTCGCTCCACGCTGCGACATGGGAGGCGGACGAAGTCGCGCGGGACTGTCGACGCTGTCTCCAGCCTTTCAGCTTCTTCAAGCGCAAGCACCATTGTCGACGATGCGGCCAAGTTGTCTGCGCCACCTGCTCGAGCCATACGGACCGACTCGACCCCTCGGAAGTCGTCAAGGAGCCCGGCGTGGCGCCCGATGAGCCTTGGATGCAGGCGCTCCCGTTCAAGTACCGCACGTGCGACGCTTGCCACGCCGCTCTCTCGCTGCCGATGGGACTGGGGAGCGCGTCGATCCTCTCGCCCGGGGCGTTCTTCCCTGCCTCGCCAAGCATAGGAGGCTCGGCGTCCCCGCTCGTGGGTGGGAGCGACGCGGGGGCTTCGGAGATGAGCGAGCTCTCGGAATGCCCTGTTTGTGGATCGGATCTGCCCGAGTTGGGAGGGAGGTCGGAGCAGGAGGAGCATGTCAAGGAGTGCTTGGAGACGGGGGGAGGGGCGATTGCGAGCAATGGTCGCTACTTGGGTACGTTCTCCTTACGCCCTTCTGCGATGGTCTTCGCTGATGGGTTTCGTTTGCAGTCTTCAAACTTCCTGCTGGACCACTCGGTTCGTCCTCGATTCCGTTCAGCGAGGCTTCGCTGACCTTGGGTTCGCAGTTGGCGAGGAGTGCCGCATTTGCTTCATTGAGTTTGAAGCAGGGAATGCTCTCGCTCGTCTCCCTTGTCTGTGCTACTTCCATGCCGGCTGTATCAAGGCCTGGTGAGCACCCGCGCCCTCTCAGCTCGAGCTCGCTTGCTGACGCTTCTGTCGCTGCAGGCTCGATCGCGGCAAGTCGTGTCCCTTCCACGCCAGTCGGGAGGTCAACCCATAGTCTCTGGAGCGTGGCATCCAACCCAAGATCGGAGAACCCCGACCTTTGCCCGAAGAGCAGTACTCCATTCGCGCATCTACTCTATCCGCACCACCTTTATTCCCCTCCACGTTCAGATTACCCTCATTTAGCTGTGCTGCACCCCTCGTTCGTACCTTCGCAATTCGTTGCCATTGCGACCACGAGAGAAGAGAATCAGCGATCGCAGAAAAGGACCAGTGGAAGAGGGGCTCGAAAACGTTCGCCGATCTCTCTTGGTTCTCAACAGCCATGTCCGATCTGCTCTCTCCCCAAGGAGGCCGTCTCTTCGCACCAGTGGACAACGCTGTACGGTCTGCTCTCTGATGGTCTCGACCCGCCGCGCCTGCTGACGCCGCCTCCGCAGAGCTGGAAAGCAACGAACGAACGCCTCTCTCTCCCGCCCATCGTCCTCGGCGGGGGAGTCTTTGGCTACGACTACAACACGGCAGACGATCTGGAGAGTGACATCCCCGAGCAGACTCTCCGCCTCGCCTTCCGCTACGGCATCACCACGATCGACACCTCGCCCTACTACACCACCTCTGAGGCGGTCCTGGGGAGGGCTTTCGAGGCCGTAGCCGACGAGTTCCCTCGCAGTACCTACCAGATCATCACCAAGGCTGGTCGATACGGTCGCACGAGGGAGGACGGCTTTGATTACTCGCCGGAGAGGATCCGCCGCTCGATTTCCCGCTCGCTCGCTCTCATGAAGACGGACTATCTTGATGGAGGTACGCAGGAGGCTTGGCAAGAAGTGGTGGTTATGAACGACTTGCGCAGTGTACATGCACGATGCAGAGTTCGTGGCAGAACTCGTGGGAGACGCTGCCGAGGGAGGAATCACGGTCGGGGCGAATGGGGAGGTGCGAGAGGAGGATCTGGCGAGATGGGGGCTTGCGTGTGGAGACGAGGGGACTGTTCGAGGACCTGGCGATCAGAAAATCCTGGACGCCATGGCGACGCTGTTCGAGCTGAAGAAGGAGGGCGTGATTCGAGCAGTTGGCTTCAGTGGTTCGTTCCTTCCTTCTCATCCCTCTTGCGTGAATGCTGACCCTGCCCTCTCGAATTACAGGATTCCCCCTCCCCTCCCTCCTCCGCATCGCTCAACTCGTTGCAGCTCACCACGAACCCATCGACATCCTCCAAACCTACTGCCACCACACGATCCAAAACACGACCCTCTCCTCCTTCCTCCCCCTCTTCCACGCCGCCGGAGTCAAGCAAGTCATCTCGGCCTCTCCCCTCAGCATGGGTCTCCTTCGCACCGCCGGTGGCCAAGCTTGGCATCCCGCCTCGCCAGCGCTGAAAAAAGCGACCGAGGACGCCGTCGCAGCCGTTGCGAAGCGAGGATCGACGCTCGAGAAAGTCTCGCTGGGATATGGGTTCACCTCCGCTGCCCTCCTCGAAGGATCGGGCGAGGATACGCCCACCGTCGTAGGGCTTTCGACGCCGCAGGAGGTGCACGAGACGGTCGAGGTGTATCGCTCGCTCTACGAGAAGGAATCGAGGAAGGGTCGGAGACGTGGAGAGGGGGAGGGGAGCGATGAGAAGTACCGGGAGCAGCTCGAGCTGGAGAAGATTGTCGTCGACTTCTTCAAGGAGAGCGGCACGTACAACTGGACTTGGCCGCAAGGAGTGTGATCTCGCAATGCCAAATTCGGGTTCGCCTCGCTGTGTTCTGCGTTCGTGTATCACTGCTCCTTACAGGCAACGACATAAGGTAAACTACGAGGAGGGATATGGCTGTGCGGGGAAGGTATTAAAGGAGGGAAAACCTGCGAAACGAACTGCTCAAACGAAAAACCTAAACCCTGCGAAGTCGAACTCGAACTCCTCCAACCTCCTACATCGCCGAACCCATCGCAAACTCCCCTGGCATCCTCGCCTCCGCGCCACCCTCCACCGGCACCTCCTCCTCCACCGTCGCGACCTTCTTCTCCTCCACCACCACCTCCCCCTTCCTCTCCTCCCCGACCTCCTCCTCCACCTCCTTCCCTCCAGGAGGAGAGTACGGCCTCAAGTCGTTTCCACCCAGGAGGAACTCGACCAACGACCCCTGCAACCTCTCATCGAACCTCGCCTGCTCCGCGACCGCCCTCGCATTCGCATCCATCTTTGCCGCCTCGACGAGCGAGTTCCGATGTCCGGCATGATGCTCCTCCTTCTCCTGCCGAATGAGCGCCTCGAGCAAGGCTACGCACTCCTGCGGCGAGGTAGCGGCTGCCATGCGGAGTTTGAGCGTTTCGAGCGTCGAGCCGGGGGGAAGGGGTTCCTCGTCGTCCTCCTCCTCGGTGATTGGCTCTTCCTCTGTCACTGGTTCTTCCTCCGTCACTGGCTCCTCCTCCTCCGTGGGCGGCTCGTCCTCCGTAGGCGGCTCTTCCTCTGTAGGCGGCTCGTCGTCTTCGGTAGGCGGCTCCTCGTCGTCGTCGTCCTCGGCAAAGCCAAACAGGCTCTCCCCAGCGCTCCTCCCCGTGGCAATGCTCGTGCTCGCTCCACCACCCCCTCCTCCACTCCCGCTCGCCCCACTCGGTCCAGCAAAGGCTCCGAGACTTGCGGGGTCAAAGTCGTCCAGGTCGTCGGCAAAGTCGCCAAAGGAGGGAGAAGGAGAGAGGCGAGGTCGTTTCGCTGGAGGTGGTGAGCTCGAGGCTGCCTCCATTCCTTCCTTCAGGCGCAGCTCTGTGGACAGAGGCGCAAGGCGATTCGTAATCTCGGCTCGACGCGCCGAGGGCAAAAAGGTAAACTTGCTCTTGATCGGTTCTCTTGAGCTGCCCCCCACTACTTTCCCCGCTCAGATGGCACCTCCGGCTCCTCAATTTGCGCCTTTGGTGCAGGCAGCTACGTCCGAACGGCTCACGGGGCACGTCGGGCACCTGTTGCCTCACCAAGAGGTCGCTTTTGACAAGTTCAAATCCCGTACGATCCCTTCCTCCGCTCGACTCCTGGACGAAGCTAACGACAGCTGCTGCAGGCCTAGCCAGTGACGGGTACTACACGCACGAAACGGAGGACGCCGAGGCTTCGCACGACTCTGCAACGCTGCTGTACGTCTATCACCGAGGTGCCCAGTTCTCGGGCAAGGAGCTGATTCGGTGGATGCAGCCGCTTCCTACGCGCCCGCAAATTCGAGGTCGACGGCGCGTACAACCAGTTCACTTCTGCCGAGGATTGGAGGAAGGCGGAGGAGGTGGAGGCGATCTACGACGAGTTTGACGTCTCCGAGTTCGAAGAGAGTCAGCGGGTCTATCCACAGTGGTGAGCACCTTTCCCGCGAGTGGTGTTGGGGATGCTGGAGCTGATGGAATACTCAGGACTGGGCGGAGGGACAATGCTGGGCTGCCAGTCTACGTCTTTTCAGTGCGAGCTCTCACCAAGGAGGCGATCAGCAAGTACACCAGCCACCAGTCGGAGGACCGCCTGTCGACTCGCATGATTGCACTGTACGAGCACATGGTGCAGTTTGCGCTTCCCTTCTGCAGCGCCATTCCGCACCCTCATCCCGAGACTCCGGTCTCCGCGACTACCACTAGTTTGTCCTCCTCCCTTCCCCTTTCGCGAGCAATGCTGATGCATTCGTGCAACAGTTGTCGATATCTCTGGCGTCTCGTTGTCTCGCTTCTGGGCTCTGCGCTCGCACATGCAGCGAGCTTCGACCCTAGCTTCGCTTCGATACGCAGGTGCGTCTGACGGGACTCCAAACTTCCCTTAGCGGTGCTGATGCCTTCGCACCAGAAACGCTCGGAACAATCTACATTGTCGGAGCGCCCAACTTTTTCTCCGTCGTCTGGGGCTGGGTCGCCAAGTGGTGCGTTCGAGCCTGCGCTCCTCCTTCGCAATCGCTAACCTCTCTCCCTTCCTCTCCCCAGGTTCGACCCCGGAACCGTCGAGAAGATCTTCATCCTCGCCAACGACCAAGTCTTCCCCACTCTCTCTCGCTTCATCCCTCCGGAGAACATCCCCAAGGCGTACGGAGGAACTCTCGACTGGGCGTACGGCGACAACCAGCCTCTCCTCGACGAACCTTCGAAAGGGACGATGGGACTCTCGGAGGTCCCTCGGGGCAGCGTGCGCTGGGTGAGTGGGGAACTGGTGCTCAAGGGGACTGGGAGGAGCGCCGAGGAGATTGAGCGGTGTACGCCTCCGAAGAAGGGAGCAGGGGAGGAGGACGAGGAGAAGGTCGTCGTCGTTGTTGCGGACGAGGAGAAGGTCGTCGTCGTTGTTGCGGACGAGGAGAAGGTCGTCGTGGACGACCTCGTACTCCCTACTGTGGGAGCTGAGACGGAGGAGAAGCACGACATTTGGACGGCAGCGAGGGAGGAGCCTGGGGCGCCGGTCAAGGAGCTGGCGGCGCAGCTCGAGGGGACTACTCTGTAGGAGGTTCGCGTTCTTTTTGTAGGAACTCTTTAGATGGATTCGACGTTGTTTTATCGTAGAGCGTCCTCCTTCCAGAGGGAAGGAAGGTCGACGTCGCGCGTCGAGACGAACGAGAGGATTTCGTCTGGGCAAACGCGGGCCCGCGTCGAGACGACTTCCAGCTCTCTCTCTCTCGCCCACCTTTGGAGCGCAATCATAACCGTTCTCTACCGCCTCCTCCTCCCGCGTTCACCGCCGCTCCCTCCCAACCGCCGCCGCCCTTCCACCTCCCACGCAACTCCTCCCAGCAATGGTCGTCGGAGCCGCCCCCGTAGCCCCCACCAAAAAGAGTCTCGCGCTCGCCAAGAAGCTCGCATCCGCCCCTGCGCTCCCCTCGAGTCGCGGAGTCGACCCTACCGTCACCGTCGTAGCGAAGAAGGTGGTCGTGAGTTCCGCTTCCCAGGCCTCCCTCCACTCTCGAGCCGGTGCTGATGGGTTCCCCTTCCCGCGCGCGTGTGCAGGCGCAGGACGAGGCGGAAGGCCGACCGAACAAGGAGGTCTACGACGCCGAGCAGGACAAGCTCCGCGCCGAGATTGATGTGCTCCAAGCCAAAGTGGTGCGTGGCCGTTGTTCCCTTTGCTCCCGCGCGCTCGAGTGGGGACTGATCCCTCTTTGATCGCGCGCAGAACGAGGTCAAGACTAGGATCGCGGCGACTTCTGGAAAGGGACCCAACAACGAGCGCAAGATCGCCCTGCGTGCGGAGCTCGATTCGCTGAGGGGGGACCAGGCGCGGATCAAGGGTGGACGGGGCAAGACGTTGGATCAGGTCAAGCTGCTGCAGGAGTCGGTTGGGAAGAAGGTGCGTTTCCTTCGATTGCGCGGGGCGGGATTGGAGCTGAGATCATGGCACGCAGATCAAGGACCTTCAGGCCGCAAAGGCCAAGGCGACCTACAAGAGCGTTGCCGAAGTCGACAACCAGATCAAGTGCGTTCTTCCTCACGACTTCAAGGAGGGAAGCGCAAGCTAACCTGTGTGCTCGCAGGTCTCTCGAACGCCAGGTCGAATCGGGCGTCATGAAGCTCGTCGACGAGAAGAAGGCTCTCACCGAGATCTCGACTCTCAAGAAGATGCGCAAGACGGTCGAGTCGTTCGCTGCGCAACAGGCTTCCATCGACGAGGACAAGGTCAAGGCGGACCAGATCCGTGCGGGCTTGGACGACCCCGAGGCGAAGGCGATTAGCGATCGGTTCAACGCTGCGCGCGCCGAGCTGGATCAGATCAACAAGGCGCACGACGAGGCGAGCAAGGGACGGGATGAGCTGTTCGACGAGAGGAATGCCAGTGAGTCCAGCATGTGGGAGAGAAGGGGGCACGCAGCTGACGGTTCTCGTGCGTGCAGTCTCGAAGGAGCTTGATGCCGCGTTCACCAAGAAGAAGGAGTCTGCCGCTGCCTTCCGGGAAGCCAACAACAAGTTCTGTGCGCTGCCTTCTCGTCGCTCTTGCCCTCCCTCGCTGACGTCTCCTCGACCTCGCAGACCAGAAGATGACCGACGACCGCGCGAAGCGACTAGACCGCCAGCGTTCGGAGCGTCAAGCTATCGACGACGCCAAGCGAGCCGAGACGAACGAGCGCCTCCTCGAGGAAGCTCAGGCACCGGCGTTCGAGCGCGAGATCGAGGACTGCAACACCCTCGTCGACTTCTTCCAGCGCCGCATCGGCGTCGCCTCGACTTTGGCCCCTGCGACCCGTCTCGGTGGACCCTCCGCTCTCGGTCTTCCCAAGTTGGAGCTGAGGACCGTCGAGGCCGCTGCGCCCGTCGGAGGAGTCGCATTGAAGAAGAAGGGCGAGCACGAGGAGGAGTACTTTATGGGCGGAGGAGGAAAGAAGGGCAAGAAGGGCAAGAAGGCTCCCCTGGCGGAGGGAGAGGAGGCACCGGTCGTCAACCAGGCGCTCAACTTGCCGTTCGGAACCCTTACGGCGCTGTTGAACCTCGGCATCACGAGTCCCATCACCGTCGCCGAGGTCCCCAAGACGATCGAGGCACTCGAGACCAAGAGGAAGTACTTTACCGACAACCAGGTGCGTTCCCTGCTCTGTTGGTGTGTGCGTGAGTCCGTTGGCTGATCCTTTTTGGTCGCTCGCAGGCTCGCGTGACGAAGGAGAGCGTCGCCAAGATTGAGAAGAAGATCGCTGCCGCCGAAGCCAAGTCCAAGACGGCCTCCTCGACCAACGGTACTTCCACCCCCGCTGAGCCCGCCACCCCCGTCGAGACCAAGGAGCCCGAGGTCGTCGCCGAGGACAAGGTGGTCGTTGCGGACGCTTAAGGCGCCCTCCTTCTTTGCCTACCTCTCCCTCCCTTTTTTCGTTCCCAACCCCTCTTTCCACTCTATCTAACGCACACTACTCCCCTCCGTCACTCTCCCTTGCAACCTCTCCTCCCTCCTCCTTTTGGACACGCATGGACAGCTCGTTACTCTTTCTTGAGTCGCCTCCTTCCTTTCCCTCGCAACTTCTACCACTCCTCGTGCCCCTAAAAATGAATGACCTGCAACTGGTCTCGATTCCTACAAAAGCGAGGAGGAGGAGGAGAGACGAGAACGCTCCTCCTGCGAAACTTAGGCGCGGCCCAAGCGAGCGAAAACTCGAAAGCCGTCCTCTTCCTGATTTTGCGTCGTCTCCTCTCGCAAGCCTCCCTCGCCCAAGCAGCTCCTCGTTAACTAGAAAATGGGAAAGTCCAGCACCAAGCGTTCGGCCGAGGCCGCACCATCCTCTGACGCTCCCGCCATGGACGTCGACGCCGCAGTGGAAGAAGTCGATTCCGAGGCACCCAAGGCGAAGAAGGTCAAGAAGGAGGAGGGGGCAGAGGTCAAGGAGGCGGCGACGAGCGCTATTGCCAAGCCGCTGGCGGGGAAGAAGATGGGCAAGCATGTCCTCAAGTTGGTCAAGAAGGGTGAGTCGGAGTGACCTTTCGCTTATTTCGCTCTTGGTGGAGGAGAGGGGTGGGGTGGGTGGAGCCGTGGAGCTGGGCGGGGGGTAAGAGGTGGATATGGTGGCAGCAGAGGCAGGGGGAGAGACCAACAGGGAGCAGGCAGCTGACGGTGCGGGTCTTCCTTCGTTTGCAGCTTCCAAGTCCCGGCACCTCAAGCGAGGAGTCAAGGAGGTCGTCAAGTCGGTCCGAAAAGGCGAGAAGGGGTGCGTTACACTTTGCCATACTCGTTCTCCCCAGCTTCCTGCCGTTAGAGTGGCTCAGAGAGGACCTCGTGCGATGGGGCTTCCCTCTCGAGCTCCTCTGCGCGAGCTGAAGGAGGGCAAGGGATCGTCCTGAATGGCGCTAACGAACTCGTTCTACGCGCAGCATTATCGTCCTCGCCGCTGATATCTCCCCCCTCGACATCCTCACCCACCTACCACTCCTCGCCGAGGAGGCCGCATGCCCCTACATCGTGCGTTCATCTCCCTTCCTCTTCTCCTCTTCCTCCCAACTTTCGCCTCCGTTCCCACCGTTTGTCCCGCGCACAAGAACCATAACTGACGCCGTCTCGCAGTGGGTCACCTCCAAGGAGGCTCTCGGAATCGCCTCGTCGACCAAGCGTCCCACGTCCTGCGTCATGATTGCCAAGCTCGGAATGAAGCGCAAGCTCAAGGACGGCGAGGTGGAGAAGGAGGGAGCGAAGGAGGCCGAGGATGAGTTCCACGAGGCGTACGTCGAGTTGGAGAAGGAGGTCGAGGCGGTGAGTCTTTGCTTTTCAAGAGTGCCGATGGTCTGAGGACGCGAGCTGATGGATTTGGTTGTGTTTGCAGGAGGAGTAGAGTCTGGTAGATGGGAGGACGCGGTTGGCGTCGTTTGGATTGAATCTTGTGTGTTTACTTTTGCGTGGTTTTTGTGCATCTTCTCATCTGCTCGTCTGCTCTCTGCCATTCTTCCAGCTCTTTCCTGCCGAAGCTCGTTTACCTCGCTCTCGAGGCATCCAAACCGAAAGGAGACTGACCAAATTCGAGCCGGCTCCCGTTCGCGCGAGGGCCTCTCCTGTTCTCCCTCCTCCACCCCCTTCTCAGCTGCTCCCCCGTAGATCTACGGACCAGCACCGATAACTCTACCGCTCCAACCAACCCCGTACGTCCACTCTGGTCCTGCCCCCACCCCCAGCTAGACTCTCGAAAGCCCGTTCTCGCGCTCAACGTGTTGGTCCTCCACAGGTCCTACCTCTCCTCTCGAATCGCTAGCAAACAGCGACAAGGATGCGTGGTGAGTGCTTCTGTCTATGGGGGAGCGGGAGCGGAGCTGGGAAGCTGGGAGGGAGGCTGGGGGGAGCTGGGACGGTGGGAGGCGTGGGGAGGGTCCCTGCGGCTTGTCGTCTCTCTTCGTGAGGAGACCACTGGACTCGCCAGAGCTGAGAGAGTCGTGGAAGAGTTCTACGGGAGCTAACAACACTGGGTTCTCGCAGAAATCATCAGCATCGCCGTCGGCCAGGCCGGTGCGTTTGCGTCTTCACGACCCCGAGACGGAGCTTACCCTACGCCCCCTACGTAGGCTGCCAGGTCCAGAATTCTTGCTGGGAGTTGTATTGCTTGGAACACGGGCTCGGACCTGACGGCAGGATCATCAGCAACGACCCCGACAAGCAGAACACGGGTGGATTCAGGTGCGCTTCCCATCCGTGGTTCCGTAGCGACGAGGGACGCTAATCGTGAACTTTCCACCAGCACGTTCTTCTGTACGTCGCACAGTTCCCTAGGAAGCAGGTGCAGAGCTAACGACGTGGACCTCGCTCCCAGCGGAGACCGGCTCCGTGCGTCCCTCCTCCTTCCTCCTTCACCGATGCGGGCCTGACGATGCCGTTCGGATTCGCAGGGCAAGTACGTCCCTCGCTCGATCTACGTCGACTTGGAGCCCTCGGTCGTCGACGAGGTCCGCAACGGAGAGTACCGCGCGCTGTTCCACCCCGAGACGCTCATCTCTGGCAAGGAGGACGCTGCCAACAACTACGCTCGTGGTGCGTCCGCTTCCTCCTTGAGGTTGAGCGGGCATAGCTGATCAAGCTAGGCGCGCAGGCCACTACACTGTCGGCAAGGAGCTCATTGACGTGACTTGCGACCGAATTCGCAAGCTCGCAGACAACTGTGAGCTCCGTTCCTCGCTCGTCCTCGCCCGCAACAAGCTGACCCTCGTGCACAGGCAACGGTCTCCAGGGATTCTTCGTCTTCCACTCGTTCGTGAGTGCCTTCCTCGCGTCGTCGTTTCTGCCCGAAAAGCTGACCTTGCTCTCGCGCAGGGTGGAGGGACCGGATCTGGCTTCGGAGCTCTCCTCCTCGAAAGACTCTCGAGTGACTACGGAAAGAAGAGCAAGCTCGCGTTCAGCGTGTACCCTGCCCCGTCGCTTTCGTGAGCTCCCCTTATCACGCTAATCGCCTGGATGCCAACGTCGATTTTTCGCAGCTCCTCGGTCGTCGAGCCTTACAACTCGATCTTGACGACTCACACGACGCTCGAGCACGTCGATTGCGCCTTCATGGTCGACAACGAGGCCATCTACGACATCTGCCGCAAGAATCTCGCAGTCACTTCGCCTGGATTCAAGAACCTCAACAGGATTATCGCTCAGGTCGTCTCGAGCATCACCGCCTCGCTCCGCTTCGATGGATCGCTCAACGTCGACCTCAACGAGTTCCAGACCAACTTGGTTCCGTGCGTTCGTTCCTCGCTTTTCTCCTCCGGACTCGGACTGACGAATGAACGCAGCTTCCCGAGGATCCACTTCCCTCTCGCTACCTACGCGCCCATCATCTCGGCTTCCAAGGCGTCCCACGAGGCCAACTCTGTTTCGGAGCTCACCGTCCGTTCGTTTCGCTCACCGACGCGACGATCACTGACGGTTTCGCACGGTAGTTCTCCTGCTTCGAGCCCAACAACCAGATGGTCAAGTGTGACCCCCGTCAGGGCAAGTACATGGCCTGTGCTCTCCTCTACCGGTTCGTCCGCTCCCCACTCGACATCCTGCATTGCACTGACGGACGACTGATCGCAGTGGAGACGTCGTCCCCAAGGACGTCAACTCGGCCGTCGCGACCATCAAGACGAAGCGCACGATCCAGTTTGTCGATTGGTGCCCTACCGGATTCAAGGTCGGTTCCTCCTCCCTCTTTCGCTCGCTGTGCTGACGAGGTTGGACCTCAGCTCGGAATCTGCAACGAAGCTCCCGCGCACATCCCTGGAGGAGATCTCGCCAAGGTCTCGAGGTCGCTCTGCATGCTCTCCAACACGACCGCCATCGCTGGAGCCTGGTCTCGGTTCGTCCATTCTCTTCGCGTCGTCGTCGTTGGAGGGGGGTGCTGATCTCAAACCTCGCACAGCCTCGACCAGAAGTTCGACCTCCTTTACAGCAAGGTACGATTCCTGCTTTCTTGCTCGGGCCGTGCGCTAACCCTCCTTTGAACAACAGCGCGCGTTCGTCCACTGGTTCGTCGGCGAGGGCATGGAGGAGGGAGAGTTCTCCGAGGCGCGTGAGGACCTCGCTGCGCTCGAGAAGGACTACGTGCGTTCATTTCCTCTGTCCTATTCGTGGCGTGTCAAGCTAACCTGGGATCGGGGTTCGCAGGAGGAGGTCGGAATGGAGGGTGATGCTGAGGAGGTTGGAGAGGAGTACTAGGTGCTCGGTGCGCGCTTGATTTCGTCGTCCGTCGCTTTTTTCTCGTTTCGTCTTGCAATTGCTGCAGTTCCAGAATTTTGGAGAGGGGAGGTTGCGAGTAGCGAGGGTGAGCTTGGAGGGAGGGAACTCCGGAGTGCGGAGTGCGGGATGAGGAGGGACCACGACGGTTCTAAGGAGACTGTGGATCGGGAAAGGAGTGGCTACAAGGTGAAGGCTGGGGCTGGACGAAGATTCGAAGACGGATTGACTGGTGCGAGAGCTGCAGCGCGTCTTGGAGTTCAGCCGGGGCAGGTCTCTTGCTGTTTTGCACTCACCCACCCGCCTCCTTCCTCCCTCTAAAGAGACTCCCAGAGGTCTTCAAGAGCTCTGCCAAACGCCCTCCCTCCACGCCCAACTCGAACGAACACGTCTCATCTCCTCGTACCCCTGCACCTCCCCAACCTCTCCCGCCATGTTCTCCGAAGAGATCGCGACCTTCCGCCGACTAGGCGTACGGCACGTACGCTCTCTTCTCTCCCTGCTCCGAGGACGCGGCAAGCTTATCTCGTGTCCTTGCCCCGCCAGGTCCTCATGCAGGCGCTCAACTTTGCGGCCGTCATCTCGACCGCGCTGATGATGTGGAAGGGACTCAGTATCGTTTGTAATACGGAGAGCCCGATCGTGGTGGTGCTGAGGTACGTTGAGCTGCCAGCGTCTGGTGGGGAGGGGGGAGCTGATGGGGTTGTTTCGGCAGTGAATCTATGGAGCCCGCTATCCAGGTGAGTTGCGCACGGCGTGCCTTGCTCGTCCACCGGACTGTGTGCTGGAGCTGGAATTGAACTGGGGCTGAGCGACGGCAGGCGTGGCACAAGTCACCTCGCTGACCCCCTCCCTCTCTCGCAGCGCGGCGACCTCCTCTTCCTCACGATGCCCCACAAGGCTCCTCTCAAGCTGGGCGATATCACAGTCTATAAAGTGGCCGGCGCGCCCATTCCGATCGTGCACCGCGTGATTGAGACGCACGACGAGTGAGCTGACTTTCGACCGCGTTGGAGAGGGAGGGAAGCTGATGCGTTTGTACAGGCGGGATTCGGACGAGCAGTGGATGCTTACGAAGGGAGATAATAACCCTGGGGATGATGTGGTGCTCTACAACGGGTTAAGCTACCTAAAGCGGAGCCATATCATTGGAAAGGTGCAAGGGTGAGCTCGAGTTCGCGGCGGAACGGGCAGCGGGAGCTGATCGTTTCGATGGGTGCAGTTATGTGCCGTATGTGGGCTATGTGACGATTGCCATGGTGAGTTGTGCGGGTGGCGAGAGGCGTGCCGAGCTGATCTTGGACTCTGCGCAGAACGACTTCCCAAAGCTCAAGTACGCCTTGCTGGGGGTGAGTTTCTCTCCCGCCTTCGCCGCTTCATTGAAGACGCTGACGCTCTCTCGCAGGTGTTGGGAGGAGCGATCTTGTTACATCGGGAATGAGAACCTCTTCGTTCGCTGGCACGCGGCGCTTGTTGCGTCGAAGGGCTCTTCTGCTTTTGGCATTCATTGGGACGAGATTGAGAAGTGCAGCCTGCTCGGCGCAGCCCTGTTTGTCGATATCTGCGCGGATCGCAAGAAGAACTCGAGCAAACAACTCAGCAACGCCTCTGGCATTCAATTCCTCGAGGCTCTCCAGGATCGTTCTCCGCAGGCAAGAATCGCTCAGGGAGTACGCGCTCCGCAGAGAGCTCCTTGAGTGGAACTACACGCAGTGCCTTGAGATGCTCCTCCGTCCAGCTTTCCGCGTGGGTGGAGAAAGGACGCGAGGGAGTCGGGTCACGGAGATCGAAGTGATGGGAGGGATTGCGAAGCAAGGAAGATTAGGCTCTGGGAGATGCGGAGAGCTTCTTCGGGGTAGGCACGAAGCGAGGCATCGGCAGAAGGGGGCGGGGCGAGGACGAGAGCAGGGAGGAGTAGGCAATCTTGCCGAAAAAGTCCGCGGAAATCGTGACTTCCCCGTCTCTGTCCTGCCTAGTTTTCGAGTGGAACCGAGTCTTTGAAAGTCGAACGGTGTACAGGATCCAACAGCAACGCCAAAGGAAAGCGACAGAGAGATCACTCCTCGTCCTCATCTTCGTCCACCACCGAGGCCTCCTCTTCCTCCTCACTCGCTTCCTCCTCTTCCTCCTCCTCCTCCTCGCCATCCTCCTCCTCGCCATCCTGGAGGACCGACTCGATAAAGTCCTGCGCAGCCTTGAGCTCAACCTGCATCAAGGGCGTCAACTCCAGCACCCGCGCAGCCCAGAAGCGAGAACTCACAGCTTCCTTGATCTCCTCCTCGGTCAGCGCGTGCAGCCTCTCCCCAAACGTCTTGTTGAGAGCCGTTTCGAACCGCACGAGGGCGTTCTTCGACACGGCATCTGCGAGCGGGCGATTCTGCGATCGAGGAAGCCGTCAGCTCGTTCCTGTGAAGCGAAAAAAGAGGAGGGACGAACGAGTTTGAGACTCGTGATGAGCGTGAGCAGGCCCTTGACCTTGAGGTCGTCAATCTCGTCCGGGATGTAGAGCTTTGGCAGTAGCTGGCAAAGCAGCTTGCGTTCGTCCTCTGCAGAGCGAGCCCACATCAGCCGCGGCCAGCGAGTCAAAAACAGAACGAGACTGAACGCACTCTGCTCCTTCTCGTAGACCGTCTTGACCATCTGAAGCGCCAAATCAAAGTGGATCAAATCGTCAGGTTCGACGTGATCGGTTTGACTGCGTCGGGAGAGGACGTCAGCACCAGGGCAGCCGCAAAGCACGGGCGAACGTACACCGCTTTGAGAGGATCAGTCCAGTCGATGAGCTGAAGCCCAATCTGGAGCGGCGCAATCATCACGCCGCCCTTCTCCTCGCCGTCGTAGACATCCTTGAGCAGCGTGAGCGACGAGAGGAAGACCTGCAGCCTCGATCAGCTCGCTGCGATGATGCCGAGGAGGACGAGAGGAAATACGTTTGCAACGCGCCGTTGGTTCTGCGGGTTCGAGTAGCAGTAGACGGGGATGAAGTACGAGAGGCACTGGCGAAGCTCGTGGATGTCGGCCGTTTCGCTCGCAAAGTAGAGCAGCACAAGCCGACTCAGGATCTACATCGAACCCGGCGTTAGTAGATGCAGATGAGGACGAGCGGAGAAAGGACGCACCTCCTCGTCAGTCACCATGCCCGAAAGCATGAGCTTGGCGATTCCGACGACGGCGGTGGCGACTGCTTCCGGTTCTTCTTGTTCGAGGCTGTTGAGGAGGAACCCGAGAATGACGTCCGTCTGCGAAGGGAGGTCAGTCCCGCATCACGACGAGGAGAGGCGAAAGGACACACTCCAAAGTTGCGCTCGGCGCCAAAGTCGATCCCATGCAGGACGAGGAGGTCAAAGAGGGTTTGAAGCAGCTTGACGCGCAAGAGGCCTTCAGTCGACTGGCTCTGTCGCGCGAAGAGTTCGAACGAGTCGAGTGCCAGTTCCTGCGGGAAGAGCATCGGCAACTTCCCCTCCTCGAGAGCTGAGGGAGCAAACGTACCTTGTCGAGCAGGCAAACCAAACCAAGGCAGATCAATCCCTCGGCGCGAACCTCCTCGTCCTTGGTCTTGACCGCCGGCACGATGAGCTCCGCCACAAGTCCATGCAGCATCGAATTCTGCTGCAACTCCTGGCCCAGAAAAGACCCATCAGCTCACGCTCCCTCCCTCGAAGAGAAAGGCTCGACTCACCCCCATCACGCGCTCCAACAACGCCCTAACAACGACCAGGCACCTCAAATCCAGTTCCTTCCTCCTCGCCTCCCTCGCCGGCTCCTGACTCCCCTTGCGTCCCTTCCCCTTCTTCGCCCTCCTAACCCTCGCCTCCTCTTCCGCCTCGGACCCCGCTTCCCCCTCCGATTCAGAAGTAACGAGCGTCGAATCCGCTCGAAGGCCTTGAACGATCTCGACGACGATGCGCATAAAGTCTCGTTCCGAGGTCCCTTTGAGGAGGACGTCGAGGCATTTGGGAATGAGGGAGGGAGGGAGGGAAGAGTGGGAGAGCATCTCGCCTGCGATCCTTCATCAGTCCTAGCTTCGCGAAAAGAAAGGGAGAAAACGCACGCATGAGTTCAAACATCTTCCTCCGCCCAATCTCGTCCCCGTAATCGACATTCATCGCGATCCCGACCAGCTCGCCGACGATAAACTCTTGCGCCAGTTCGGCGTCCTCGTCTTTCTCCTCCGCCTCGAGCATGACGACGAGTTTTGTCCATTCCGCTTGAATGTAGAAGGCCAACGCGGTGACGACGGGCTCGAGGTCTGCAAGGAGGGGATCTTCGGTAGAGCGGAGGTGGTTGAAGTAGGTGCGAGCGAGGAAGGAGGAGTAGGGAGTGAGATCCTCGTAGAAGGCGTCGTCTGGAATGCGAGTTTAGTGCTGAAAGGGAGTAGCGGAACAGCGGGGCGAACCTCCGAGATTCAAAGCATCGACGAGCTCAGGCTTCGTCTCGTACAGCGCCAGAACGACCTTTTCCGCGACCTCTCCCTCAAAGACGTCAAACATCTGCACAAACTGCGCCCGGCAACATCGCATTAGCTCCCCACACCCCTTCTCGCCCAGGGCGAAACTCACCTCGACCAACCCGCCCGCCTCCTCGGCCCACTTGCCCACCAACCTCTTGGCAGCCTTCTTGACTCCCTCCTCCCTATCCCTCAACCCCCTCCCAATCGCCTGCTCCCGCTGCTCCTGCGAAAGGTGCTGGCACGGGATCTCGTACAAGACGTGCGTGAACGCCGCGCGCCGGTTGATAGGATCTACATCGAGGGTGCGGAGGAGGAGGGCGGGAAGGGTGCTGGGGGAGGGGAGGAGGTTGAACAGGGCTGCGCGGCGGACTTCGCTGTTGGGTTGTCGCGGGGTCAGCTGGGAGGGCGAGGGGAGGAGGGGAGGGACGAACGCGGCAGAGTCGTGGGTGAGGACGTCGATGAGGACCTCTGAGACGCGCGTCGCTTCTCCCTCGTCGTCGTCGTCGTCCGACTCTTCGTCGTCGTCGGCTGATTGGAGCTTGGAGAGGGCTACGACGGCTTGCATCCTGACCGTGCTCTCCTTGTCACGAACTCGCTCGAGGAGAGCTCCCTTGAGGTGCCTGTACGAGTCGTCGCTGCAGTCGGGAGGAGGTCGGCCTGAGCAAACAACAACAGGAGGGGAGGGGACGCACTCGATCTCTCCAAGACTGTTGACCATGAGAGCGACGAGCTGAACGCAGCGGAAGCGCGCAATCTTGTTCTTGGCCTGGAACCCCTTGAGGAGGAACGCCAGGAGTTGGGAGACAAGGCGGGAGGCAGGGCCATCATCGTCCTCGTCCTCCTCCTCCCCAGCAGCCTCCTTCTTCTCGCGGAGCTTGGCATCTGCACGCACGCCCTTCAGCACCTCCCAGCCGCAATCTTGACACCGAGAGAACGCACCATGCTCCACCGCGAACCCCACAAAGCCCGCGATAAACTTGATGACCCGATCCCCCTGCTCGACCCCCTTCTTCACGCCCAGCGGGTAGACCACAGCGTTCCTAAAGGCCTCTCCAAAGCTCTTCTCTCCCGTCAAGCGAATACTCTTGCCGTCGCTCGAGAGGGCGGTGACGGAAGCGCAGCGGAGGAAGATGGCGTGAAGGGTGTTGATGTTCTTGCGGTGCGTGGCGATCGAGTGCTGAGAGGCGGAGAAGAGGGTGGGGAGCTGGTCGAGCTTGAGGTCGTCTGCGGCTGCGTCGTCCTCTGCGGCGCGTTTGGCGCGAGGAGCTGGCATTGGGGGCGGAGGAGGGAAGTTGGGTGAACGAGGGCGGCAAGGCTCGTGGGGTCAAGGGCGTTTGCCTCGAGGTTGGCGAGTGTACTTGGCTGTTGAACTGAGCGAGAAGGCGTTGCCAGAACAACACGGCAACCGAACGACGAGTATGGACAAGGGCAAGAGGGGGAGCACTTGACGATTTCTCAACTCCGAGTCACGTGTGCGATTCGATGTCTCCCTCTTCGTCTACGCGGGGAACGAGTTGAAAGCTCTGGGTATTAGCTACTGCTGCATCATTCTGGAATATATAAAAGCGGGTCGGGGGGTATAAAAACAAAGCGAACAAGCGTCGACCAGCGACCTCGCTCACCCCAGCAGCGGACCCTCCTCTCCCCCTTCCTCATCCCACCCACTCATCACATGCCTCCCCTCCTCCCCACTCTCCTCCCCAAAACTACTCCTCTCCAGCCTAACCCCCTCCCCACCCCAACTCCTATTCCACTTCCTCCTCCACTCTCCCTTCCTCCTCGCCGCCGCCACCGCCGCCATACTCGTCGCACTCGCAGGCGCCACGATCCCTTCGCCAAAGATCCTCCTCACGACGCCATTCTTGATCCTGCTCCCAAATCTAACAACGTGCATCGGTGCTCCCGAGAAAAAGTTGGCGACGGCCGCACTGCCGAGGAACGCCTGGAGTTGCTTCTTGAAGAAGACGGGGACGACCGAGACGATCGTGACGAGGACGAGTTTCTGGAGGACTGCTGGAGTCCAGATCTTGTTGGAGATTCCGGAGGAGGGGTCGGCGGCGGCGAGGGCGACGACGGAGCCGATCGAGACGGTG
Organism: Glaciozyma martinii; assembly: GCA_025758715.1. Taxonomy (NCBI): domain Eukaryota; kingdom Fungi; phylum Basidiomycota; class Microbotryomycetes; order Kriegeriales; family Camptobasidiaceae; genus Glaciozyma; species Glaciozyma martinii. Next base: position 8,587 of record JANGFH010000081.1, on the reverse strand, counting down.
ACGAAGTTGAAGGGGAAGGAGCCGAGGAAGAGGGTGGAGAAGAAGATGGTGAGGGGGAGACGGAGGACGCCAGAGATGATCTGTGAGAGGGGTTAGTCGGGGCGATTGCGGAGAGCGGAAGGAACGCACGTTGAGGACCGAGTAGGGGAGGAGGGGGAAGAATCGGGCGAGAAGGAGGTGCGAGAAGAGGTCGGAGGAGGAGAGGGCTGGTCCAGCGAGCTGAGGTTGATCGGGGTGGGGAAGCTTGAGCGTTCTTCGAGTGACGGCGAGGGGGGTCGAGAAGTAGTGTTCCACCTGCGCGAAGCATCAGCTCCTACCGTCCGTGACGAAGAGCACTACGACTCACCAGAGGAGAGATGACCCTCGCGATCCCATACGCTCCTGTACTCCCACTCGCAGTCCAAAGACACGCCCACCAGCATCCCGCCGTCGTTCTGCGTTCACTCGTCAGCTCCTCCTCCTCAGCCCTCCTCAAACGAAACTCACCCATAAAGCGCCCCAAACAGCACGTTCGTCAAGATGCTCCCAGGAATGCTAAAGCACTGCTTCCAGAGGAACAGCGCCGTGAGGACCGTAAAGAGGTGCACCTCGGCGAGGTACGACGAAGCGCGGTACGTCGACAGCGCCGCCGTGAGTTCGGGCAGGTCGGCGACGGCGTGGGGAATGTGTAGTCCTGGGAGGGTCGCTACGAGTCCAGCGATGACGGCGAACGAGGAGAGGAAGAGGAAGAGGAGGAGACCGATTTGGGGGATGAAGTCGCGGAGGGCTTTTGGAGGGCCGGAAGGGGTGAGAGTTGTTGAGGTGGTGGGAGGGAAGGTGGATAGTGTTGGTCCGTAGGGAATGTCGCCCGTCTCGATGTCGGAGGGAGGGGGAGTGATGACCTCGGCAATAGTGTCCTCGCGGTCGTAGTTCGCCTGCCCAACCTGAGGCACCAGCAAGCTCGTAAAGCTCCTCCCCCTCCTCACACGATGACTCGTCGCTCCCTCTAAGGCGACCTCTGCCCTCCTCCTCTCCTTGGTCCTCAGCGCCGGACTAACTCCTCCCAGGTTCAGCTGCGCCTCCTCACTCCAATGACCTCCCTCCCCTGAAACGCGAAAAGAGGGGATAGAAGGATGGTCGTCCCTCGGCGTAGGCGGTGGGCTCTCGCTCTCCGTCGACCCTCCTTCCTCCGTACTAGGCAACCGCTCGTGCTCCCCCTCGTCGTCCGCATCTCGGTCATCCCGACCCACGCTAGCTCTCCGTTCCCTCGAGAGACCACTACGCCCCGGGAGCACCGAGCTGTCAAAGCCTGCTGGAAGGCTAGAAAGAGTCGGAGACCCTACGAGAGTCGGAGAGAGGAAGGGGAGGGTGGGAGCTGAGGTGCCTGCGCCTGCGGTGATCGAGCGGGCACGGATGCGGGTTTGAATACCGAGTTGCGGGCGGAGGGAGAGGGAGGAAGGGCGGGAGATGGATTCGGCTGGTAGCTCGAGAGGAGGTTGGCGAGCGGGAGAGTCGCTCGAACGGTTTGGCGTCGAGGAGGAGACCATCGTGCGAAGAAGGAGAGGCCCGTCTCGGTGGTTTGGCGGAGGGCGACGGCGGCGTAGCTCTTGTCTCTGAAGAGCTGCTGGTCGTTGGTGTGCGTGAGTCGGTTGAGGTGATAGCGAGAGGAGGAAGAGTCGTGAGACCGAAGAAATCGGGCTGTTTTGTTCCGCGCACTGTTTTCCTCCCTCGTAATGCGAAGTAGCGAACGCGTCTAGAACGTCGTCTTGGGGCGAAATGGGTTCAGCCTCAAGCTAATAGCGAACGTTACAGGAGGGAGAGGAATAGACATGCGCAGGAAGCATAAAATCTCGCTGTGTTGTGAGGGGGTGTACAGAAGGTTCGTGTTTAGGCAAGGTGTATCCAAAGGGGTGTTATAAAGACGAACGTAGCAAGGAGAACCTAGTCCCAGCCCGCCGTAGCCGCCAACAGCTCCGCCAGCTGATCCGAATCGACGTCGCTGAGGTTGATGCTCGAGAGGTTGGCCGTCTCGCTCTTCGTCCTCAGATGCCTCCCACTCCTCCCCTCCAACTCCCCACTGAGCTGACCACTCATCTCGAGCGTCTCCATCAACTCGTTCGACGACGGGCTGAGGTAGCGCATCGGTCCCGCCGCGAACGGGTCAGGATGGTGCGCCGACCGGTCGATCGGCGCAAAGAGGGATGGCTCGGACGCAGAGCGGTACCTCCTCCCTCCCGACCCACCATCCTGCTCCTGCTCGAGGGGGAGGTCGCTCGCATCGACTTTGCGAAGCCCTTCCCGAATCGCGACAAGCCCTTGTCGAAGCGCGTTGAACGACCCATTTCGGGCATGCGCGGAGAGAGGGATGGGTTCCGGGGCGGTGGGCGAGTGGTCGTAGGGGAGGGAAGAGGGAGTCGAGGGTGCGGGACGAGGGAAGCGGTAGGGACTGAGGGGACCGGCTTCGAGCTCGCGTTGCTGAGTCGAGGAGGTTGCTAGGTTGGAGATGGGAGAGGCGTGGCGACTCTGAGATGGTGAAGGGGTGGAGCGTGGCGAGACGGAAAGGGAAGGCGATGGGGAGGAGGTGCGCTGGTCGACGGGACCGACGACGACGCGGGGGAGGCTGAGGTACGGCCCTTCGTGCCGCTTCGTGTCGAGTGGCGCAGTTTCCGAGCGAGTGGTCTGGAGATTCCGGAACGAAGGAGGTTGGGGGAATTTCTGGATGTCCATGCGGAGGTCGGAAAGGCGGAACGAGATGGCCGTCTTGGGGGTCGACAACGTCGAGTTGGCGGCGCGATGCGACTCGGGCGTCGTCGACCGCGCTCCCCCAATTGCTTGGAGCGAAAGGGACGCGGAGGGTAAGTGCGAGACGGCTTCCATGACGACCTGTCCGTCGGAATCGGCAAACTGCTTGAGCTTCTCCTCCATCGCGCGGAGCCGCTCGAGCGCCTCGTCCCGTTCCGCCTGCACGCGTGCGAGCTCGTTCGCCGTCTCCTGTTCCTTCTGGCGCGAGCGCATGAAGGAGGCGTTGAGCTTGGCGAGGCTGAGACTGGCTGCTGCGCGCCAATGGCTGTCCTGGAGGTGCTCGACTTTGCCGATATGCTCGGTGACTGCAAAAGGAACCTCAGGGTTCGTTTCGAGGACCCAGTCGCTGCGACGACTCACCGAGGCAAAGCTCCTGCGCCAATCGATCTGACCGCGCGACGGCGTTGACGAGGGACTCGGCGAATCGACCTCCTTCCTGCCCGTTGAACGCTCGCAAGCACGCGACGTGTCGAACAAGGACCTTTGCTCGCTGACCGATCTCCGTCTGGTACTTCGCTGCGAAGAAGACTCGAGATTAGCTCTCACTCAAGAACGATCAATCGAATCGGAACGAACGCACCCTGGACGTCCAGCAACTTTGCTATAGCCTCCTCCAGCGCCGCCGGAATCCCCTCGACGTCCTTGACGACGAGCCGATGCGTCTGTTCCCCGTACTTGCGAATCGACTGCATGACGACCTCCTGCAGCTGCTGAGGCGTGTACAACCGCTTCGCCTCGGCCACCGGGATGGTCTTCCAGGGAAAGTCGATCGGCGTAAGAGGAGAGTCGAAGGCTGCTGCGAGGCTGATGTCGACTGAGGAGGTGGAGGGACGGCGGTCGACACTCGGTCGTCGATCGAGACTGGGGAGGCGCTCGAAGCTCGGTCGAGTGGTGGCGATGGGAGCTGGGAGGGGTCGAATGAGAGATTGAGGGACGTAAGTAGACGAAGAGGAGGAAGGGGATCCGCCGACGGTCGACGTCGCAGGACTCGTCGCGGCGCTCGCGCAGGTACTGCTCCCGCTGCTCAACGCCGAAAGGAGGTTATCGCTCGCCGCACGCTGCCTCGTCCCCGGCGACCTCAGTTCTTTCTTCGCCGGCGGACTCGACGCCGATTGACTCCTCCCCCTCCCGCTCGCATTCTCGAGGTCCGGAGAGCTGCCGCTCTTCCGCACCGAGACGCCCTGCCGACTCTGCGCTAGGTACGCCGTCGCGAGCTCTGAAGGTCGACGAGGTCGAAGGAACTCTGGCTCGGGCGACGTCCCTGCGCTCGAAGGAGGATTCTTCCAGGCGGAGAAGTAGGATCCAGGCGACGAGTTGACGCTCGCGCTCGAAACCGCCTTCTGGAGGATTGGCGAGGTGTCCGAGATGGCGAGGGAGAGCTGGGGAGAGGTGGTGGCGTCGCAGTGTTCCTCTGGGACGTCGGGGAGGGGCTTGGTCGATGTGGAGGGACTGCTCGAGGGTGTCGCGGAAGGCTGGAAGGTCGGGCTGGAGACATCTACGAGGACGGTAGGGACGAGTTGGGGAGGAGGGACGGCGAGGGAAGGGAGCGAGGGAATCGCAGGGACTGGAGGGTGGAGAGAGGGGAGAACGAAGGGGAGGTTGCCGACGTCGAAGGATTCGCTCGAGGTTCGGGAGACTCCCACGGTGGAGACGGTCGAGTAGCGTGCTGCCTGCGCGTCGTCGGGGAAGGAGAGGGCTGAGAAGGGCGTTTGGGTCGATTGGTGCGAGTCCTCGCTCCGGGGAGTTCGTGCGAGATGAACTCCCTCCTGCGATCTCTCAACCTCTGCTCTCGCCCGCGCTTCCGCTCCCTTGCTCTCCCCTTGCTCCCCACCCACCCCGCCTCCCGAAACCTCGACCTTCGCAACTCCACCGCCGAGGATTTTCTCCGCCGAGACTTGGTGACTGAGGAGAGAGAGCGACTCCTTCCGCTGGTGGAGGAGGGGCGAGGGGCGAAAGGACGCTCGATCGGCTCTGAGGATGACTGCTGGCGTGAGCGTCATGCTGCTGTCGGTGCTCTGGGTCGAAATCGTCGATCCTCGATTGAGGGGCTGGAGTCCGGTGACGGGAGGCGAATGCAGTCGAGGAGGGGTAATCGACATGGGCGGAGAGGAGCGTGGTATTAAGGAGGGGGCTTTGTCGGATCCACTGGAGCTCGGAGAGACTTTTCGTGGGCGAAGGGCGGAGGAGATGACGAGCGAAGGGGCGTCCTCGTCCTGGTGCGGGTTGAGAGGAACGGACTTTCGGCGACGGTGCAGGAGGGGAGGGATGGTGATGGGAGGAGGTCGTCCAGCGCGCTTGGGGCTGGAATGCAGAGGGGACATCCGCGACGAGCTGGACTAAAGAGAGGGGTGGCGAGTTAGCTCGCGCAATTCGCGCCTTGGAAGGGGAAGAGAGAACTCACTGCGACGGCCGGAATGGTGGTGTTGATGAGCAGCTCCGTGGTTCCCTGGCCATAGTGCTCCTGCTCACGCTGAACCCGCGCGTCGAGCCGTTCTCCGAAGCTCGTAGGTCGCTGCGAGAGCACGCCAGAAGTCAGCTCCAGCTCCCTCCCACCAAGAGAACACGCACATGAAAGGCTTCGACTGGCACGGACGAAGAGCGAACAGGAGGATCCAGTGGAGGAAGGTCCTGAGGACTGGGAGAAAGCAACTCCTCGGGGATAGAAATCGTCGATCGGGGCCTCCCTCCCACTAGCGCGTCGTGGTCGAACAGTACAGAGACGTGTGGTGCGGTGGAGAGGGCGAGAGGGGCGATCATGAGGAGGGATTCAGTGTCGCTGGAGAAGGAGGTGTCGCGAGAGTCGGAAGGAGGGTAATAGGGAGGAGCGGTCTTGCTGGCGAACTTGGACTTTGGGCGCTTGAAGAGTCCTCGGCTGCTGACCTTGGCCTTGCTGGAGGAGACGAGGGGAGACGAGGCGGAGTGGTCGTCCAAGCTGTGGCTGCTGGCTTTCCTCGGCGACTTGTTGGACGTGCGGTGGACGAAGATGGGCGAGTGAGGGGAGCGAGGAGACTGCAACCTGACACAGAAGTTCCCTCCTTCGTTAGTCCCCCTCCTGCCCTTGCGTGGAATCTCGCAGCGGATCATACGGCGTCAAGGTGAGCTGAGGTCGAAAGAGGGGAAGGCTGAGCAGGAGAGGAGCTCGGAGAAGTCTTAGCCCGACGAGCGACCCACTCGAGACTCGCTCAAGACCCACTCGCACTCGGTGAGGAGGCCGGCTGAAACTGAGCACGAAAAGGTATGTGCAGTCACTGACCCGCCTCAGTGCTAGCTCTAGCGCAAGAAAGAAGTCCTCGGGGCTGGAATTGCACACCTCCTGCCTGCGAGCAAGCAACGTGATCAGCTCGTCTTCAATCCAAAGCAGCACTTTCTGACCTTCTCACCTCTCCCACTGGGAGAGCACGGCTCTTTCCATTTACCGGCGCTGTGACCTCTCGCTCGCTTGCTCCCTCGGGATCTGGAGGAGAGGAGAGCCAGAAAATAGAAGGTTTATGGGAGGGAGGAGAAGCAGGAAGCACAAGAACGGTTTGCGAAGCTCGAATCCCTCCGTCGGCTACCAGCCTGCTTCCTCCATTCTCCGCGTCTTCCTTGCCAGGAAAAGTTGCCGCAGTTCGCCGCCTGGCTTGGGGCTTCGAAAACCACGCGTCTCGGGGAATGAAGAGGTCCCCTGCTCTCCACGCTCCTCCCTCGCTTGCGGCTCGCTGCCGAGAAAAGTCAAGGCATCGACGAGAAACTGCAGTGCTCCGTGCTGAGTCTTTTCGTTAAAGGATCAATAGCATCCTGGAGCCAAAGCAAGGGGCGTGAGGGAGAGGGAGGGAGAGGGACGGGGAGAGGGGAAACTTCAGGCCACCTGATCGCGCTGACGCTGCTGTTCCTTCGCTGGACGGGAGAACCGCACGCAGAGCAGTCAGGAAGGCATTGGTGTATCCGTCGAGAAGAGACAGCCTCGTGCTGGGGGAGCCTGCCGCAGTGTTCGAGCTCCCTCGACGCACGAAGCCAACTCCTGCCTGAGATCCTATCTCGGTGCAAGCTTGCCCTGTAAGTTGTGCTGCGCTCCGTTCGCTTTGATATTCTCCTCAGTAGGAGTGAGTGCGAACCAACGCAGGGCCTGGCAAGAGAAGAATCTCACCAGCCTCGAGAGTCGAGACTCGAGAGCAATCTCAGCTGCTGCGGGAGTGCTGCGCCTTCGGTCTCCGGAGATCCGGCCAGAACTTCCTCGGACTTGGCGAGTTTCTCCTCAGAACCTCTCTCGACAGCCGTTTTGACTCCCCCTACCTCCCGCCTTCCCCCAGATGGTTGTGGGACATGCTGGATGCTTCTACGACGTCCCCGGAGCCCGTGCTGATTCCAGTGCTGACTCCACAGCTGACTCCGCACGTGCAGGATCTCCCGATTTCCCTTGTTGCGTCCCTCTTTCTTGGGTCTATAAAAGCAGGAGCTTCCTTGCTTCATCTCTCTCCCCTCCAAAGCCAACTCGAGGCAAAAAAGGTCTCCCAAAAGCGAACCTCACCTTGACTCTTCCTCAGTAGTCATTACTCGCAGCCATCCTCTCCATGTCCAACTTCTTCAACGACGTCGATGTCATCAAAGCGAAGCGTGCCGTAGACAAGCTCGTTGCGTTTGCCAAACAAGCCAGTGCCTACCCGCATGCCAACTTCGCTGGCCTCGTCACGTACTGCAAGATCTTCAAGCGCCTGAGCCTCAACCTCGTCGCCATCGGGTCCCTGTCCCCCGAGAAGGAGACGACAATCTTCCTCCATGGACTCCCCGTTGCTGCGCTGGTCGAGTTGAGGGGAAAGGCAGGAGGAGTTGAGAGAGCTTCTGCGAATGGAGCGAAGATGAGGAGTGTCAAGGACGTGTCGAGAGAGGTGCGAGCTGCGGAGAAAAAGAGAGGGAGTGCGAAAGCAGCCGCAAACAAGCTCAAGACCGCCAAAGGGACCGGCACTGCGAACCACCAGGCACACCCAAAGACGCACAACCAAAGCCGCCCCCAGCAAGCCTTCACGCCCAGGCCATCGCGCCCGCCGCACGAATCAACGCTCTCGCCCAAGCATTTGCTAGCATCATCAACGTGATCCCCGACTACACCAGCCCCTCGTGGACGATCAAAGGCGCCGCGGAACGCCCTCGTCGCGCCGCTGTTCTCGCTAGCGAGATCCCCGCTCCTCGTGCTGCCCAGCCCGCGTGGATCCTCAATCGCAGCCGCCTCGATGGCAAGGGAAGTGGACCTCTCTTCGTTCCAGCCCCAAACACACAGGCCGGTGGAGCGATGCCAGCGCCGACGCGCCGCATCATCATGGTCGTCAAGATTGAGCGGAGGGAGGCTCGCAACGCTTAAAGCAGGTCCGACGAGCAGTGAGTATCAAGCAGAGTTCCTAGCACGACCAGGGTTGATCTTCGCAGTAGAGACCGGCCTCCAAGGCCTCCATCTTCCACCTCACCCACCATCGAGGACAACTTCCCAGTCCTCCTCCCACCCCAGCTCCTCCCAACCCCTCCAAATCCCCCTTCGATCGGCAAACATCATTGAAACATTTCGGGCCGCGAAACCAAATCACAAAAACCTTCGATAAAACAAGCAGGGTCGTCCAAGCGGGAGAGCAGATGTAAGCGGTGTCGAGGCATACCTCGGCGCAGGGATCCAGTAGGAAAGAAAGCGAAAACCCAGTTTATACAAACAAGGCTATCTGCGAGAGAGAGAGAGAGAGAGAGAGAGAGAGAGAGAGAGAGAGAGAGAGAGAGAGAGAGAGAGAGAGAGAGAGAGAGAGAGAGAGAGAGAGAGAGAGAGAGAGAGAGAGAGAGAGAGATC